>SJYC01133070.1:0-12364 GCA_006408675.1 Madoqua kirkii
CACTGATCTCCAGTAGCATATTGGGCACCTACCGACCTGAGGAGTTCCTCTTTCAGTATTCTATCATTTTGTCTTTTCAGTTAGTGTTTCCATTTTAACGAGGAAGATACTGAGGTGCAGAGAGAAGGTAAAACTTGCCCAGTGTTTGATGGAGGCACCAGTTTTCTTCACTGGAGTGAAACAGGCCCAGCAATCTTGTTGGGAGACCACGTGTTGTGTTTTATGTAGAATGTACTAGAGATGGAAATAGACAGAGGAGGGAAGAGGCCACCCAAACTCAGCTAATACAGTGAGTGTCCAGGAGTGAACCCTGAGGCTTCCTGATCAAATTCTCTCTTATTCAACTGTGTCATAATTAAGTGTAACTTCAACTCAGGTGGGTTTCTCTGGCAGCTCACACTTTTTATGTAGAATGTACTAGAGATGGAAATAGACAGAGGAGGGAAGAGGCCACCCAAACTCAGCTAATACAGTGAGTGTCCAGGAGTGAACCCTGAGGCTTCCTGATCAAATTCTCTCTTATTCAACTGTGTCATAATTAAGTGTAACTTCAACTCAGGTGGGTTTCTCTGGCAGCTCACACGGTAAAGAATCTGCCTGCAATACGGGAGACTTGAGTTCGATCCCTGGGTTGGGAAGATTCCCTAGAGAAGGGAATGGCTACCCACTCCAGTATTCTTGCCTGGAGAATCCCATGGACAGAGGAGCCATGGGGTCACAAAGAGTCAGACACGACTGAGCGACTAACATTCAACTCATGTGCTTCCTCATATACCTGGTAATACTTAGAACCAGTGGCCAGGATGAAGCTGTATCCTTTGAACCTGATGTGGAGAAATGAATTTCAATGCTCATTTCAGATATGAGATAACCTAAGTTACAGCTATTCAGTTATTCATCCCTGACACAGAATGACTCTATATAAATCCAATAAAATAAAATGTGACCCAGAATTTGATTATCCTCGTCTCTTTGGACTCACAAAGATGATTTTCAGAATAACCCAAATTACAGAGTGCTAAATATGGTATTATAAGACTTAAAGCACTTCCTCATTTATTTTGCTTTAAGTGGTGGCAGGGTATCCAGAATAAACGACAGAATTCCTAATTTCACACAGCATGCAAGCAGATGACCTTCAAGGCTGATGAGCAATGTGGGTTGAGGTAAAGGAAGCAGAGAGGGAGTGAGAAGAATGAACAAAAGATGATTCTACATGAATTTTCAAAGTCCCCAAATTACAAAGTTCCCAAATTCCACATGGGAATCCCAGTTCAACGTGGACTGCATTTATAAAGGGCTTCCCAGGTGGCGCTAGTGGTAAAGAACCTGCCTGCCAAAAGACAGAGGTTTGATCCCTGGGTAGGGAAGCTCCCTTGGAGGAGGGCATGCAATCCATTACAGTATTCTTGCCTGGAGAATTAGATGGACCAAGGAGCCTTGTGGGCTACAGCCCATGGGGTCGCAAAGAGTTGGACATGACTGAAGCGACTTAGTATGCACACGTACTCATAAAGGAACACAAGGACATGATGATCCTGGCCTAGAATCTGATGCATTATAACCACAGCTCCCAGTAACTTCCCTGCTGGTCCAGAGGTTAAGACTCCATGCTTTCAATGCAGGGTGCATGGCTCAATGCAGTTTTCAATCCCTGGTCAGGGAACTAAAATCCCACATGCCATGCAGTGTGGCTAAAACAAACAAGAAACACCATAGCTCCCTGTCTACAGGCAGCTAAGTTGGGGAAGGGGAGTAGTAAGTAACACATATAACTTATGCTGAGTACCTAGTATGTACCACGAGTTGTTCTAGGTGCTTGGAATACATAGTGAACAAAATAGACAGTGAAAGCCAGACTCATCAATACAGAAAATAAACAGCCCCCATTACCTGACAGAGATCTGTTTTTCCACTCTAGTATTCCACTAGGACTATGTCTAAGACTATGCTGCAACTTTTAAACTAACTCACCTACAGTCCCTGAACACACGTGTCCCAGGTTCACATTTCCATGTCTTCGTTCATGCTACTCCCTCTGGCTAAACATTCTTCTTCCCTCATTCAGTCTCTACCCTCTTGCTATCTGTCTCAAATGGATGCCTTCTTCAAATGCCTACGGAATGGAACTACTGCAGAAAGTAGGCCCTGAATCCCTTGCCTTGAAATCATGACCTCGCATCTCTTGACTCATGGAAAGCCACTGTTTGCACAACTGAGGCACCATCTACCTTGTCTAATTACCAATAATGATGTGAATACATATCTTCCTAGATATGTATTCCTCTTGAGAATTAATACAATTTTGAAAACTTCCACCTGTTGCACTTAGTTGGTGCTCAATAAACACTTATTTCTTAATACAGTCATTGCAACTTGAACTCTTCTCCTTAGACTTAACACCTTGAATTGGAATTTTCTCAGGATAATCTGTCAAATCCCTTGGCCAGTTGTGATTCCCTTAGGATACGGGTGTGTCTCCTTCACGTTTGCTAAGTCGCTTCAGTCGTGTCCGACTCTGTGTGATCCCAGAGACAGCAGCCCACCAGGCTCCCCCGTCCCTGGGATTCTCCAGGCAAGAACACTGGAGTGCGTTGCCAGCTCCTTCTCCAATGCATGAAAGTGAAAACTGAAAGTGAAATCGTGTCCCAGTTGTGTCCAACTCTTTGCAATCCCATGGACTGCAGCCTACTAGGCTCCCCCACCCATGGGATTTTCCAGGCAAGAGTGCCATTGCCTTCTCCCATGTTTAGGTCCCTGGAATCTACACTGAACTTAGTAATGGTAGATGTGCAACCTTTATTGTTTGTAAACAGACTTGTCTTGTTCCATTTGGTTTATTGTGTGTATTAGTCACTCAGCCATGTACAGGTCTGCGACTTCATAAACTGTAGCCCCCCAGGCTCCTCTGTCCATGGAATTCTCCAGGTAAGAATACTGGAGTGAGTTGCAAGTAGACTTGATTTACTAAGGGCCACAAATTTTGGTACGGAAAGAGTCATTTTATCATTGCTTTGGAGGGCAAACATAAATGCATGGAAGCAATAATATAACTTCTTGGTGTCATCGTCTGTGTTTGAATGGCTGTGAGTGTGAGATTTACGTCTCTGCAGAGAAAATGTACAGACATGGGACCTCATGGGATTTGCCTCTCAATTCAGCATTTGCTGATGAGCACACACTCTACGTGGCTGGATCCAAAACCACAGTTTTCTAAAATAAGGTTTTTTGAAATTAAATTATTAATTTTGCCTACTGGGTCTTAGTTGTGGCACATGGGCTCAGTGGTCGCCCTGTGACATGTGAAAACTGGTTCAATGACCAGGGATTGAACCGGCATCCTCTGCATTGGAAGGCAGATTCTTAATCACTGGACCACCAGGGAAGTCCCATCACAATCACTTTTTGCATCAGTACTGAGTGCAGAATGGCACATTGAAACTGTTTTATAATATCATTAGTCTGAACAGATGAATGAATGAATAAATGAAGGAACACCACTCAAACTCTGGGGCATCCTCTGAAAGGAGTCATGTGACAGTGACCAGGCAGGTCCAGAATTTCTACAGATGCTGTAGCCACGAAGGCAACACCAGGATCCACAGGAACCTGCTGCCTTGGCATTCATCACAGCCTCCTGCTTTGTGCAGACAAAACTGTAAGTCAGAGTCTCCAGATCAAAATCAAAAGGCTTAAATCTAAGCCTCCTTACTGCTAAGTGTTGAAACTTCCATCAGTGTCCTTGATAGAAGGTTGTTTTAATTTTTCTAGGTCAAGTTTCCCTTAGCTGGAAATGACTCTTCACTGAGGACAAGTTCCCAAGCGCTACCAGAATGTTTCTTCCCCCATGTTTTCATTTTGTAAAAGTGGAGTCCGACACTTGCACACTTCACCTAGAGGAGTGGTCCTCAGGAAGGGGCGATGGTGTCCACCAGTGGACATTTGCCATTGACGAGAGACACTGTTTTGGTCCTTGCTACTGGCATCTAGAGGGTAGAGGCCAAGGATGTCACTACACATCCCACAATGCACAGGATGGTCACACAACAAACAATGAAAACAACGGTCTGGCCTCAGGTAGCAATGGTGCGGAGGTGGAGAAACAATGACCTAGGTTCATCAACTTTATTTATCTTATTGTGCAACACTGGGTTTCGGCCCTCCCCTTCTGCTGCTTTCTTTACGCCCTCAGTCTCTGTTTCTATTTGCAGAATGTTTACTTGAACAAATAGACATAGGGACATTTCAGCCCCAAATTCTTGAGCATCTCTTTAAGAAAAAGGATATTCTGCTTTAAAAAGGCAATACCATATCACACTCAAATTTAATATTGATATGTGTCGTGCCATGCTAAGTTGCTTCAGGCATTGTCTGAATCTTTGCGACCCCATGGACTGCAGCCCACCTGGCTCCTTTGTCCATGGGATTTTCAAGGCACAAATACTGGAACGGGTTGCCATCCCCTTCTCCAGGGGATCTTCCCAACCCAGAGATCAAACTTGCATGTCTAATGTCTTCTGCATTGGCAGGTGGGTTCTTTACCACTGGTTCCACCTTGGAAGTCCTTAATATTGATATAATACTATCTCATATATAGTCCATATTCAAATTTCCCCAAGTATCCTAATAAGGTTCTTTCATAGGTTTTGGGGGATTTGATTCAGAATCCAATGAAGCCTAACACTAAGCATTCAGTTGTCCTGTCTCTTTATTCAATAATGTTTTAAGAGTGCCAAGTTATCCTAACTTCAACGCTTGAGAAAGAGGATGTAAGCTTTTCCTTCAACATCCATCAACAATAGCCACTGTTGATAAATCACACCAGACCTTGTTTAAGCACTACTCCAGCAATTCACACAGTGCCTGGCAATGGTAATGTTGCACCAGACACTGTCTGTGAGTTGAGCTGACTCACGTGTTTAGTTAGTCTTTTGGGCAAGGACCATAAATATAGGCAGCTGGGACAGTGCCCAAAAGACTCCTGGATTTTTCAAAGGGCAGAGTTCAAGATGGAACATTAATAGCACAACAATAGTCCTAGAATTGAAGATGAGGAAATGGGACAGTCAGGGATGAGAGGCCTCACTCTCCGGTTATCAGGGCAGATTGGGCAAGGAGGACCTCAGGACACAAAGCAGGCGCCAAGACATCCCTCACAGATGTCTTGATATGCCAGGGGCCTGGACACAGCCAGAATACATTGTTCACACTTGCTGGAGAATGAGAGACACTTATCTGTCCCTCTGTCCTTCCTCTTCCCAGAAAAGATCTGAGTGGGCAAAGGAATCTCTTGAAAAACAGTACAGCTGGGCTTAGCTCATGGTCCAACTGAGTGGACAAACAGTGCATTGTACAGCCAAGCCCATGTGGTCAACCAGCAAACATCCACTGATGCTTGGATCGATGCCTTGCTGCAAGGTTTTGGGGCTGGCTTTGCATCTGATGTCACAACCCTAGAGCACAGTTCTTACTCTCTGAGCTAGAATATAGTCTGAGCACTCTGTCTCTCTTTCAAGCACCAAGTACCCTCATGATGTTACATTCATTTATTCAATTAATCATTCAAAAGATGTTTGCGAGGGCTTTTGTGCACAGCTGGAGCCATGACAAGCAGATAGGGGAGGGTACCATTGATGAGGAAGGCGGGCATCGTGGTGCACCCTACCTAGGCATGGTCCAGACCTTGGGTATTGCCCTGAGTGTTTATTTACGCTCCTGAAATATGAGTTCCATGTTAGGAAATTCAGGCAACAGGAGACAGGGAAGTCTACCTTACTCTTCTCCATTTAGACCTCAGGGGCAACTATTTGATACACATTGACCATTAAATACATTTCCTGCTTCACCTCCGACCCACTCTTTCACTTTGAGCTGGAATATGGAAACTGAGCACGCTCTCCAGACCCAGAAAATGTGTCAGGTCTTAGAACCGAATGATCATCACAGGAGGAATGAAAGCCATTGGTTGCACCTTAGCAAATGGCCTAATCTAACTTTCACATTTGTTGTGGAAACACTTTTGCAAACATTCATCACTTTGAAAGGCAGCATTCATGTTCATATTTGCCTTATTCATAGATGATTCATGACCTAATAAAGCTACTCGGAAAGACCAACCAAGTCCAAATGGTTTCCCAGGGAACTTTTTCATGAAACATATACAAAAAATTCAGACATCTTCTGAGTTACCTCTCCATTCTGAACATTATATTTGTGCTATTTGTTAGGGAACGCAGGGATATTCAGATCATTTAAAAGTTTTTATGTATGAACATACAAAGTATGTGTTTATCTGGACTGTAATTTTCTTAATATTCTTAGATTTCCTTAATAAATTTTAGAATCCTGTATTAAAAGTATATCTCAGAACTATCTCTTGGTCAAGTTTTGTTGTTTTTTTTTTCCTTTCTGGGTAAGATAATTAAATAATACTTAAAAATTATCTTCAATTAGGTACCAGCAGGAACAAAAAGAAAGAGATTATAAAATTGAAGGAAGAGAAGAAAAGAAATGATATATATACCCTTTGGGAACTAAAAGTAAAAAAGGGTTCACAAGAACACTGGCCTGGAAGGCAGGCGAACAACTTCTAAGTCTACAATTTACAGCAGGGATCCATGAACAGTGTGCTTCCCAAGTGGCATGGTAGTAAAGAATCTGCCTGCAGTACAGGAGACACAGGTTAAATCCCTGGGTTTTTAAAAAGAAAGAGATTATAAAATTGAAGGAAGAGAAGAAAAGAAATGATATATATACCCTTTGGGAACTAAAAGTAAAAAAGGGTTCACAAGAACACTGGCCTGGAAGGCAGGCGAACAACTTCTAAGTCTACAATTTACAGCAGGGATCCATGAACAGTGTGCTTCCCAAGTGGCATGGTAGTAAAGAATCTGCCTGCAGTACAGGAGACACAGGTTAAATCCCTGGGTTTTGGGAAGATGCCCTGGAGAAGGGAATGGCAACCCACTCCAGTATTCTTGCCTGGGAAATCCCATGGACAGAGGAGCCTGGCAGACTACAGTCCATGGGGTTGCAGAGAATCAGAAACATTTCCTGTAAAGAGGTGACAACAAATATTTTCAGCTTCGAGGGTCATGTGGTCTCTGCTGCATTTATTCAACTCTAGTAGCCACAAGGAGAAGGCAATGGCAACCCACTCCAGTGTTCTTGCCTGGAGAATCCCAGGGACGGGGGAGCCTGGTGGGCTGCCGTCTATGGGGTCACACAGAGTCGGACATGACAGAAGTGACTTAGCAGCAGCAGCAGTAGCCACAATGTGCAAACTAACGGGCACAGCCTGTGTTCCAAGATGTTACTTATCCCCCAAATTTGTATTTGGCCCATCGCCCATAGGTGACCTCAGATTACAGTGGCACCTTGGAAAATCATTTCTATTTCTATTCCTCGAGATTCTGATCCACAGAATGAAGGTGCTGGATTAGATGATTTATGAGGTCCTGTCAAGCTCCAAAATGCTCTCCTCCATCAACTAAACACATCTCTTTCTCCAAATGCCATCATCTTTAACAGGATGGGAATATACCCAGACACACAAATTACACAAACCTGTTTTTGCAACAGGGTAACAGTTCACCACTCAAGAGAAGTGAACAAGGTTCCTATTTTCCACAGCATTTGACCCAAAGATAGAATATTATGATTCAATCTGTCACATACCTGAATATTTATGGGGAGTTTTAAACCTCTGAACCATTGATCTTGTCTTCTATATAGGGCCACTATATAGATGAGTGGTGTTTCAAATAAGTAATATGCAGACAGTCTAAAGTTGTAATGAAAAACTTGCTAGACTGGCAGCTTTCCAAAATTCAAATCAAGATTTTGGGGGGCTTGCAGGAAGAGTATGACGAGCTGATTTTTTTAGGGTTTTCAAATGTGATGTTGCAAGATGGTTTAAATATGAAGAGGTATGATACCCAATAATATCCACCACTATTGTAGCCTTATTCACATTTTTAAACCATCAAAGGCCATTCATTTCCCAAGCTAACATGTGTCTCTTTTCAATTGAAAATATGCTTGTTTTAGGTTTGCTATTTCAGTGTCTGCTGGAGATTCCTTTATTTACTGCACCTGCTGTAATGTGTTTAGACTGCACCTGCTGATACCCTTAACACAGGAAGCCGGAGGGTTAGAGCACACTTCCGCTCACCACGGTTACTGGAAAAGCCATAGCTTTGACTATACACAGACCTTTGTTGCAAAGTGATATCCCTGCTTTTTAATATGCTGTCTAGGTGCATCATAGCTTTCCTTCCAACGGGCAAGCATCTAGTGTGCTCTATTTTTCCCTAAAATTAGGAAGATTTCTGGCGGCGTTTCACTTAATAGCAATTCATACAGAGATGCATGGCTTTGCTACATGCATGAATTTCCATGAGCATCACCTCTCCCTGTCACAAGTCTGAATGCACTATGCAGTTTCGTGGCTTCTCTTCATTTTGCTTAACAATGAATACAGAAGCAACAAAGGTGTACATGATCCTAACTTCAGAAGTTTAAATTTTTAAAATATTTCCTGCCTAGATAACAAAGGGGAAATCATGATTACCCTAGATTTCTCATTTCACATCTTCAAGGTTATCCAAACGGTGTAAGGCTATAGAGAACACAAGAAATCTCATGGAGCACATGAACAGATACACTTGAGAAAAGACAGCTGTCACTCAGCATGCCTACTACTTTTCTTTATTTTCAGGGACTGAAGGGTGGGGGGAGGTCCTTAAAACAACTGTGAAGATCCTAAAGGAAAATATGCATTCAAAATGTTGCCAATAGTAACACTCTGAGGCTTGCTTAGTTTTTGTGCATCCTCCCCAGCTTCCATTTGGAGTTCATTCATATCTTTCATTCTCTCTGCTCCAAAGGCAGACATGTTATCATTGAACACAGAGAAAGACCCAGAAATTCTTTGTCCTATCTCAAGTAATAGCCACATGTAAGCTCTGCTACACAGTTACGTCCAAACACCATCATTTTATAAAGTGAGACAAAAACCACCATGTACCTCCTAAGATGTGTCATTCAGACAAAATGAGCTGAAAATACTAGGAAGATGATAAGCATTTAATGTTCTTATATCGTGCAGTGATTATTTCCACAAGGAGGACAACTGTTTACAAAGTGTACAGGTGGGAAAGATCTATATTTATGTTTTTATTAGACAAGTTTTATTTTTGAATATTTATTTATATTTTGAATATTTATTTAGGCTGTGCTGGGCTTCATTGCAGCATAGGCTTTTCTTTAGTTGCATAGACTGGAGCTCCTCTCTGGTTGCGCTGTGCAGGCTTATTGTAGTGGCTTCTCTCGGTGCAGAGGGCTTCTAGGCTTCAGTAGTTGCAGTACGTGGGCTCAGCAGCTGTGGCTCCTGGGCTTCAGAGCACAGGCTCAATCGTTGTGGTGCACTGGCTTAGTGATTCCATGGCAAGTGGGATCGGGTATTTCTGAATTGGGTTTTGAACACGTCTTCTGCATTGGCAGTCGGATTCTTTACAAAACTCGATGACAGGAAACTTACCCATAAAATAATTTGAAAGCAACCAAGAACAAAGTTGATTGAAAACAGATATCCCTAGAGAAATCGTATCCATCTTCTTAGAACCCTTCGCAATGAAGGCCAGCCTTGAACACCCAGCGGTGCTGTCTCTGCTCTCTGTTCCCCATATCAGGGGTCATAAAAGCACAGACCATGGGCTTGGCCCAATGCTTGCTTTGTATTAATAAATGAAATTTTAGTGGAATATGGCCATGCCCATTGATTTATGTATCGTCTTTGGCTGCTTTGATGCAAATATGGCAGAGCAGAGCAATGTGACATAGACCATGTGGCCTGCAAAGTCTAAAATATTTACTATCTGGATCTTTGGAGAAAAAGCGTGCCAATATCTGCCCTAGAGTAATGAGCACCTTCTGGACATTACTTCTCTAGGTCCTATATTACAAGAGAATAGGTGGTGAGAGAGAGAGAGATGTGAAGAGAGTACGATCACTAGGGCCACCCAGCAGTACAAGTGCAGGTGACGTCATTCAGTTTATTTCATAAGTGACCCAATATCCTACACAGATACAGTTCTCTCACAGGGTCCAACCTCCTTATATCCAAGTAAGCCATGGACCACCAACATAAGGCTTTGCCTAAACTTGGAGCTTAATGAATAGAGTTGAGAGGAACTCAACTCTGGAGTTTTTCTAGGGCACAATTGAAGCTGTGGTACTTAGGACAGTGAAATTACTGAGAGCAAAAGCAAACATCTGATTATACCTGTAACGAAATTAGCAGAAACCAAATGGTCCTATTGGCAACAAAACAAAAAAATGGCTCTTACAGCCATTTTGTTTGACTGGGAATTTACAAGAGTCTCCTTAATGAATTGCAGCCATAAAATACATGATATTCGCACTACGAATCCTTGGTGAATCTTTACTTCCAAGTCATAGCAGAGACAAAGAGTTCAGTCCGTGCCCTTTCCAATGCAAACAACCCAGAAACACAGCCATTGGCACGCTGCTTTATGGGCTGTGTATTTCTCCTTCTGCTCCAGCAGCCCCATTCATCTGGTATTTTATAGTCTTAGCTGGGCTCCAAGGACCCAGCAGGAAAAAGAGGCAGTAATTGCCTTTTGTAAGCAATTAACTTTTTTCTTTCTCTTAAAATTTCCACCTTTATGTTCATCAATTTTTAAGGACAGAGTAAAAATATACACCGTCTGTCATTGCCTCTGCAAAGGAGATGAAGTCAAATGCTTTGTAAACTGTCATATCCATCCCTTATATGTTCTCATGCTCAGCATTAGCTATCATTCTACCAGTGCAATGATTCAACACTTTCGCAACTGTGACTCCATACTACTCTTACCAGTTGCTAGATCATAACAGAAAAGTTTCCCAGATGCTTGGAGTATTTGGCCCTTTCAAATAAATGCATTTAATTTTTTATGGGTATAGCAAGCTATTTCATTGGCTTTTTCTTTCACTAAACTTTTTTTTAATTTAATTTTTCCCATATGCAGATTCTATATCACAAGTTCATGTATAAATTTAGAGAATTTATAAAAAAAAAACCTTAGAGACAGTTTGGATGAAAAAGACTAATAAGTGTGATGTTTAAATTTAATATAGTTGATTTAAACTTGAGCCATAAAAATATATAGCAAAAACGGTGTATTTCAGTGAATGTTCTTTCTTAATAACTTAAAATTCACACTAAAGCACAGAAAATAGACCTTCGTTTCATGAAAGATTAGAATATAAATATTGCAATAAAAGCTCTGGAATCCTATGTACAAATGTCATTCCAGCAAGAAGCCCTACTTTGTATACGGAAGATAATGAGGAGTGCAGGAAACACACAGGATGAACTGGTGTACCTAACCTTCTGATGGTTCTAATAATGAAACTTTGCTGTGTCTGTGCCTCTGTGTTGAACGACAAAAACTGAAAACTCCAACTCAATGGAACCTACACTCCCTGTGGGGTACAAGGTATTGGCTTTAGCCATCCTTTAAAATGCTGGTTAAATTCTCACCTCCTTTTGGAAGCTTTTGCACTCTAGTCCAGTTCACAGTGGGGTTTCTGAAATTCCTGTAGTTCTTATCATCTCATATCTCCACTTGAGTCATGCACAGGCAACTCACATTCAGCACATACAAAACTGAACTCAAGTTCATTCTCTCCAACCACGACTATGCCTAACTTCTGAATCCCCATAAAAGGCAACTCCTGTACTCCAAGAGAAGCTACAGTGAATTTTCCTGAAAGGTATCTGCCTTCTTTAAGCTTTCTGGCCCCTCAAGCCTGGAAGCCTTCTCTAACCCTCCATTCATTCTCCCAGCAGAGGTATGATCCTTCTGTCTCAATAGTTCATCCTCCAGGAAACATTCTATCAGCTTGCTCTGGACAATATGGTAGCTACTCACCGTATGTAGCTCACCATATGTAGCTACTGAACACTGGAAAAGTGGTGAGTTTGAAATGAAGTGTGCTGTAACTGTAAAACAAACACCATATTTCAAAGACTTAATAGGAAAAAATATATAAAATGTTTTGTCAATAATTTGAAAATGTTGATTACATATTGAAAAGATACTTTTTTAGATATACTTATTTTGGATATACTTATCTTAGATGTACCTAATTTGGATATACTTATTAAGCAAAATATACTATTAAATCTCATTGTTTCTTTTTATTTTTAAAATATGCCTACCAGACAAACTAAAATAACAAACACATTTAGCTCACATTATAATTTTGTTGGACAGCTCTGGAGCACTGGAACAGGATCAAGTGCTCCTCCCAGAAGTCTTTATATCCTCCATTCCTTTTATTAATCTGTTAGGTG
>SJYC01133072.1:0-21108 GCA_006408675.1 Madoqua kirkii
AGACAGTTTGGATGAAAAAGACTAATAAGTGTGATGTTTAAATTTAATATAGTTGATTTAAACTTGAGCCATAAAAATATATAGCAAAAACGGTGTATTTCAGTGAATGTTCTTTCTTAATAACTTAAAATTCACACTAAAGCACAGAAAATAGACCTTCGTTTCATGAAAGATTAGAATATAAATATTGCAATAAAAGCTCTGGAATCCTATGTACAAATGTCATTCCAGCAAGAAGCCCTACTTTGTATACGGAAGATAATGAGGAGTGCAGGAAACACACAGGATGAACTGGTGTACCTAACCTTCTGATGGTTCTAATAATGAAACTTTGCTGTGTCTGTGCCTCTGTGTTGAACGACAAAAACTGAAAACTCCAACTCAATGGAACCTACACTCCCTGTGGGGTACAAGGTATTGGCTTTAGCCATCCTTTAAAATGCTGGTTAAATTCTCACCTCCTTTTGGAAGCTTTTGCACTCTAGTCCAGTTCACAGTGGGGTTTCTGAAATTCCTGTAGTTCTTATCATCTCATATCTCCACTTGAGTCATGCACAGGCAACTC
Source organism: Madoqua kirkii (assembly GCA_006408675.1). Lineage (NCBI taxonomy): Eukaryota > Metazoa > Chordata > Mammalia > Artiodactyla > Bovidae > Madoqua > Madoqua kirkii. The sequence goes on from SJYC01133072.1 coordinate 566, forward strand.
ACATTCAGCACATACAAAACTGAACTCAAGTTCATTCTCTCCAACCACGACTATGCCTAACTTCTGAATCCCCATAAAAGGCAACTCCTGTACTCCAAGAGAAGCTACAGTGAATTTTCCTGAAAGGTATCTGCCTTCTTTAAGCTTTCTGGCCCCTCAAGCCTGGAAGCCTTCTCTAACCCTCCATTCATTCTCCCAGCAGAGGTATGATCCTTCTGTCTCAATAGTTCATCCTCCAGGAAACATTCTATCAGCTTGCTCTGGACAATATGGTAGCTACTCACCGTATGTAGCTCACCATATGTAGCTACTGAACACTGGAAAAGTGGTGAGTTTGAAATGAAGTGTGCTGTAACTGTAAAACAAACACCATATTTCAAAGACTTAATAGGAAAAAATATATAAAATGTTTTGTCAATAATTTGAAAATGTTGATTACATATTGAAAAGATACTTTTTTAGATATACTTATTTTGGATATACTTATCTTAGATGTACCTAATTTGGATATACTTATTAAGCAAAATATACTATTAAATCTCATTGTTTCTTTTTATTTTTAAAATATGCCTACCAGACAAACTAAAATAACAAACACATTTAGCTCACATTATAATTTTGTTGGACAGCTCTGGAGCACTGGAACAGGATCAAGTGCTCCTCCCAGAAGTCTTTATATCCTCCATTCCTTTTATTAATCTGTTAGGTGACTTGTCTATGTTTTGGACTCTGTTGTCTTAAGCAGGAAATATGTGGTCTTGTTCAGTATTATTCCCATAACTGATGCCCAGTAGGAACTCACATGTTTGCCGAATAAACACAAGAACTACACTAAGAATCAAGTGAGATTCATTGACTGCAAATATCTAATGTGGACATTTAAAAGAGTCTCTTCTTCCTAAACAGATTTTTTTGGGTTATTTGAAAAAAAAGTCTTAACTTCCACAGGACTCAGTAAATACTATTACCTTAAAATTAATTATTAATTCAACCAATAGGAAGCTAAAAATATTGCCTAAGAGTTCTATAGTTTGGGCCTGATGTGGGAGAGTAAGCATTCCATTTAGTTGGGCTGTGCTTAAATCAGGTACAGATGTGGAACCTGTTTCCCTGGAGAGGAGAGGCTAAGGGCAGGGCCTGCGGGAACAGGAAGGAGGGAGAGGTGGTCAGAAGAACTGATTACAGTTGAGCTGCCAAGCTCCCTAAAGCAGCTGGGGAAATTCCTCACAGGCCACACCACTGAGAAGCTGCCACAGGAGTCAACATTCAGGAAAGGCTGTATCCAGGGACACATCCTCTTTGCTTTCTCCTCCTCCAGACAGTAAGGAGTAAGCAAGCAAGATGTTGTAAAGTGCAGGGTATTGCTATCTGAGTTGACCATCTAACTCTTCAGTGTCTGTGATCTCAAGATGCTTCTGGAAGAAAACCAGAACCTTGATTTCTGCCCAGAGCAAGCAAGTCCATTGCTTGTACCTGATAACTGCTCATTTTGTTTAACGAACTGCTCCATTATTTAATGAAAATAACCACATCAAAACATATACTTTTCTCACAGGCTTAAAAAAAAATTAACTGGAAACCCACCTGTCCAATTGGCTTTTTAAAAAATTTAACTGGAAACCCACTTGTCCAATTTGTCATTGCTTGCAGGTTCAAAGTCTATGTATTTAGTTATTATTAATAATATGTTAATAATTTCACTGCTGTGAAAAATTCCCATTGTAGACTCCTGAAGTCATTAAGATCATTGGTTTTATTCACAGAAAGGATGCCAGCCATCAATCATGACACACAAGACACCCTGACACAGGCCACTCTCATTTTAGTGAAAAGAAGGAATAAGCTGAAAGTAGTTTTGTCTAGAGCACATGGGCATGAGTTGAAAAAGAAGAGGCACTGCGTACAGGAGAAATAATAAACTAGTAGGCTGCAAACCCCATAATTACTATTTACATGCCATCATATCACATGCGTATTACTCTCCCACTGATATCCAATACCTTATGGCTAAAAACTCTTTTCTGGGAAATACAGTCAAAAATGCAAAGGGATATTGGGAATTTTGCTTTCCTTTTTCATTTCTCTTTTCTTTTTTTCTCTTTGTAAAATGTAGCTTGCCTAAAGCTTCTATTCTGGAACCTCCCTGATCATCCCTGGAGAAATCGCCATTTTACCTCTCTGAGTCTGGGATTTGGCCATGTATCCTTGAAGCCAATCTCTGTTTATATAATTGTTCTCATATCTTTCTTGCAATTACTTTTCTTTTTTTATTCTTTCTTTTTGGGTAAATCTCACCCTTTGTTACATTTCTTTTTCATCTCTTGCCCTAAGAAGTTTCTCTTTCTGGTAGGCTCCTCTTGTTCTAACCCAAGGAAATAAAGTCACTCTGCAGACATTATGCCATCGACCTGCCCTAAACCCAGCAAGGAGAGACTCATTTCCTAGGAGAAACAAGAGGGTAAAACAGCTGCATGCTGAGCTGGAACACCAGACAACCCCCAAAAACCTACAGATTCAATGCAAACCCAATCAAATTACAATGGCATTTTTCATAGAACTATAATTCACTCTAGAAAAATAGTTCTAAAATTTGTACAGAACCACAGAAGATCCTGAATAGCCAAAAAAATCTTCAGAAAGAAGACAAGAGCTAATGGTATCACACTTCCTAATTTCAAACAAAGCTATGGTACTCAAAGCAGTATGGCAGTGGTAAAAATATAAGACAAACACACCAATGGAACAGAATTGAGTGCATAGAAATAACCCTACACACATACTGACAATCAATTTACAAGGGAGCCAACAGAGAAAGGACAGTTTCTTCAATACACAGTGCTGGCAAAACTAGACACCCACATCCTTACAACAAACACAAAGACTCAATTCAAAATGGGTTAAAGGGTTGAAAGTAAGACCTGAAACTCTAAAACTTAGAAGAAAACATAACCTCCTTAGCAATGCTTTTGTGAATCTTTTTCCAAAAGTAAGGGAAACAAAAGTAGAAATAAATAAAAGGGATTACATCAAACTAAAAAGTTTTGCACAGTGGAAAAAAAAAAAGGAAAAGGCAATATACTAAATGGGAGAAGATATATACAAATCAGGTGTCAGATAAGGGGCTAATATCCAAAATATAGAAAGAACCCATACAACTCAACAACAAAAAATGAACTGAGGATCTCAACAGACAGCTTTCAAAAGACATACAGATGGCTAACAGGAACATGAAAAGATGCTCAGCATCAGGGAAATGCAATTTAAAGCCACAGTGAAATATTACCTCACACCTGTCAGAATGGTTATTATCAAAAATGTTAGCAAGAATGTAGAAAAAAGGGAACCTTTGTGCAATGTTGATAGGAATGTAAATTGGTACAGCCACTACAGAAAAAAGAATGGTAACCCCATAAAAAGTTCAGAATATATATATCATATGAATTGCCTACTCAACTTATGAGTATGTATATAAAGACCACAAAAACACTAATTTGAAAAGATATACCCACTCATATGTTAAATACAGAGTTATTTACAACAGCCAAGAAATGGAAAATGCCTAAGTGTCCACTGATGGATGAACAGTTAAAGAAGAGGTAGTTTATGTATACAATGAAATTCTACTCAGCTATAAAAAAAAAATGACATTCTTGCCATTTGTGACAACCATTTGGGTGGACCTTGAAGGTGGTATGCTGAATGAAAAAATTCAGAGAAAGTCAAATACCATATGATTCCACTCATATAGAATCTAAAAAATTTAAAAAGATGTGAGCAAACAAAACAAAACAAAAAAAAACTTATAGATACTGAGAACAGATTAGCGGTTACCAGGGAATAGGGTAGGGGTGAGGTTAAAAGGGTGAAAGGGGTCAAACATGCTGTGATAGACTGTAACTAGAACGTTACTGGTGATCACTTTGCAACATATAGAGATGTCAAATCATAACGCTGTACACATGAAACTTATATAATGTTATACACTCTTTTTACCTAAGTATTTTTTAAAAAGAAAATAGAAACAGACTGTCACTCACTTAGATACAGTAGTTTCAGATTTTTATATTTTAGGTTGGAACCTCACTCTTAGGTTTTGCCCTTAACAAAAGGGTGACTCATCTCTTGAGATGTCTTTCTTTTATACATGTAGTTTAAAATCTATTGCTGTCTCAAGTAGGAAAGGCACAAACAGGAAGAAACACAAACTTATTTGTTTTGTTTTTAACTTCCCTTACACGGTTCCACAAAGGCTTACTTTTCCCCCTCCTATATTGATAATGATTTTACTTAGATTTCTTCAATGGCATCTGATAACCTGGTAAATGAAGGAACTTCTGGCCAGTTCTCTCTTCCTCTGCTCATTGTGACAGATGGGGCAACTGATGCTGAAAATTTTAACAGCATCAGGACAAGCTATTTGCATGTCCAAATTAGATCCATAGCTAGGTCTTTAGACTTCTCATTCTACACTTTGAAGGTTTTTTAAAAGCACTTTAGAAGAGTTTCAGATTTAATAATTTAAACAACCCTATAAGGTTCTTCCTATACACATTTCACAAATGAGGAAACTGCTACCTTACTTGCCCAAAGTAATCTAGCTACTAAGTGGATGGAGCCAGCATTATAAGTCAGGTTTGTCTAATACATATCATGGGTCTATGCTTTTTTTAAAAACTGTTTCTTTTTTGACAGGCTAAAGAAAGGGGTTACTATCTCCTTGAGCTCCCCAGCTACTCACTCATGTTTTGTAGGGCTGCCCCCTACAAGTCCTTGACCTTGGAAGGCTCCCTCCATGGGAACTAAGAGCTTGACCTACTGGAGACCTTCGTCCTGTGAGCAGGAAATGCCTGCTGAGGGACATGCCATTCACATTATTTTTTTTGAAACTTGAAATGCATGTTCATAAGAGGCATGATGGTACTGCCAGCACATTCTCTTTGGACCAGGTGTTGCCAAGGGCACAGGGGAAGCCAAGAGCCTGGGGACATTTTCCTGTGCCACCTGTCCCTACCTTGCCACAGGCTGTTGACTGCCTCAGTTTTTCAGGGGGTTCCCTAGGGCAGGACTCTTTAAGCATTCTACTGGGAATGCAAATGTGTAGTTCTTTACATTTCTGCTTGGAGATAGGAAAAAACAAAACAAAGAAAATATGACAAGTCCATCAAGACCCTTTGCGGCCCTTTTCATTTATAAACAAGGCCCCCTCTGCACACACGTTAGTTCATATAAAGAAGATTAACCACTGGGCCACTATAAATAAGAGATGGGAATAATTATTGACAATGCAGTAAACAGGGAACTGTATAAATATGAAAAATTTTCATATAATCTTAGAGAAAGAGAAAGAAAAATATTTCCTTCCCTACTGATCTAATTATCTCATCATCCATCTTCCCCTAGAGTCATCTACAAGGGCAGTATTTCCTGAAAGATGTAATAGCTCAATAATTAGATACAGGCAGGTTCTCTGCAAGAAAGAACTACATAAAATTAAATTCTTTAAAACCCACATTCTGGGCCAGCATCCTGAGCCTGGGTATTTATGACATTACCAAAGGGAGCCCAGGTCCAGTATTTTAGTGGACTTTGAAACCAAATGGACAAAACCAATCTTAACACACAACTACTACTATTTCCTACTTTGCAAATGAGGACTCTGATGTACGACCAGAAGTAGAGTCAGATCTAAGAAACGTCATATTTTCGAGATCTATGTGCTGAAGCAGCATCACCATTATTTCCTAATCACCCATTGCTGATGAGTGGAAACACGTTAAAGTGGCAGGTTTAATGAGGTATTTTCATATCAAAAATGTGCTTCTGACACCTTATAAACTTTACAGTTCAAGCTCCTTATTTTATCCATTATCAAGGGCTGAAATACAAGACTGTTCTTCCATTGGGCATGTTTTAGGTGTAATTGGAATGATGGTGCCAGTCCACTTTGGTTAACATATGTTGCAAATTCTATGTACCAGGAGTGGGGTTGGATGAGACTGGGGCGATATTCTAGGGTTGGGATAACAACCTCCCTAATAATTTTGTTTTAACCTGGAAATACTTTACAAACTCTTCTTACTCTATTACTATGAAAACGGTATCAAAATTGTGGATAAGTAATCAAATCATCATAATATTGAAGAGGAATATCCACACCCTTTGGACTATTATACCTTTAGGGAGCACTGCAACACTGACTCATTGATTGTTAATGATGAACTGTGCTTCTCAATAACCCCACTGTGTCTAACACGTGGTCTCTAATCACAAGGAGCTTTCAGTATTCAGAATTCACTTCTGTATTCAGTGAGGCAGCTAAAAATAACCTAGTTGAAAGGACTGATGCCTGCCCAACAGGTATTTTTTTACACCTCCAGCACTGCATAGCTTACAAATCATTTATATCTAAACCTGTATCGGTTTCAGCTCTATGAAGGAAGACCCCAGGAGAAGCCTATGCATGGCCTTGCTCTGTAACTTGAGTTCTCAGACTCCATGCTGACCTCATAACAGATATTTTACTTGCAACAGTTCTTATGAGCACTTCCAAGAGATCCTAGCTAGGACTGGGGAAAAAACTTGAGTAATGATCTTAAGAATTTTGAGTTGGACAAACTTAGCTTTTACACTGGTGTCCATGTTCTCTTTTGCACTTTTCATTTTGGTGCAAAGTGCTGATGCTGCTAAGCCACTTCAGTCGTGTCCAACTCTGTGTGACCCCATAGACGGCAGCCTACCAGGTTCCCTAATCCCTGGGATTCTCCAGGCAAGAATGCTGGAGTGGGTTGCCATTTCCTTCTCCAGGGCATAAAAGTGAAAAGTGAAAAGTGAAGTCGCTCAGTGGTATCCAGCCCTCAGTGAACCCATGGACTGTAGCCTTCCAGGCTCCTCTGCCCATGGAATTTTCCAGGCACGAGTAATGGAGTGGGGTGCCATTGCCTTCTCTGTTGGTGAAAAGTGGAAAAGAATAAATGTGTACATAAACATTTTCAAAACTCACATAATGGATAATCAAGAGCAGTGCTTCTTAACTAGGGATGGTTTTGCATGTCCCTATCCCCATCCCCACCCAGGGGACATTTGCTCATTTGGTGGTCCGAAGTGGGGGGCCTGCCACTAGCACCTGTCAGGAAAGAGGCCAGAGATGCTGCTAAAGATCCTGTAGTGCACAGGACAACCCCCAACACAGAGAACAATCTCACCCATGCCAACTGTGCGGAAATCTAGAAGCCCTGCTCTACAGAGAGGGCAGAGAAAAGTAGAAGGAGCAGAGTTGAGAGTCTGTTGGGTCTGGGCTCTTCCTTGGGCATATACTTAGCTTCAGTTCCATGTTGCAAAATGAAAAGTCCTTTCTCCTTTGGTTGTGGGTGAATTAGATGAGATGAAGAGGCCAAATTCAGAGATTGGTCTCCTCCCCTCATCTAAGGTAAACCACCTTGATAGTCAGGGAAACCACAGAAATGAGTCCACAACTATGTGCATTGCCATCTCCAACCTCCCACGGTTCTGGAGAGAGCAAATAAGGGACGAGCAGAATTCTGAATAAAAATCCAACAATGAGCACCACAAACTCACTGACCTCGAATCTCCTTACTCCCTGGCCTAAACACTGGCCAAACAAATCTGCCACTCATGTGTTCTTCAGACTTTGCTTCTATTCTCAACTATGCTTTAGGAACTGCCAGATCAAATCCACCCTTCTCAGAGATCATGATTTTTATTTGTCATTAAACGAAGGCAGAACTTTAGCTTGGCTCCATTGTGATTGGCTCTTTGCTAGATTTCACAATAATGATATCTTTGTAGACAGTAAAACTACAGTACAGGTATTTGTAATATTGTTATCCTGGATCACAGATTTCCTTTTAAAAAGTGTTTCATCTGATGCTAACCATCAGATCATGGAGGGTAAATCAGAATTTACATTTCAGAGATGTTGAACTGACTGGTCCCACATTAAGTGACTGACAGTTTTTGCCTCGAAAGGAAGCACCACTCCCAAGATTCCATGTCAACTGTCTAAGAGAACGAATGGACTCCCAATAATAGCTGAGACATTTGTGGATATTTTTACCTAATAGATGACTTCATATTCCCTTGCTTAGGATATCCAATTATAAGCCAACACTGGATAATATATTGGAAATAACTTCAAAGATTTTTTCCTCTCCTCATTAGCTTATTTTAAGGTTGCCTTTGAAATACTCATCACCTTGCTTCTTCTTGAACACTTGCCAGTGCTTAGCAAAAGTAATTATACAAGCCAGTCTACCTCAACCTGGAAAATCATGACCTCTGGAAATAAGATTTTTTCCTGGAGAGATAGTTTGCCAAGAATTTTTTTAAGCATAAAATAAAATGACTGTTTGAAGAAATAAAAAATAAATCTAAGTTAATTACAAATATCCAAACTATTAAGTTGTACTTATTTCCTAGAGATCACCAAAATCTTAGCTCTAAAGAACTGTACCCAATGTCCATGTCACTTTAAGTTAATGACATGACTTGATTTAATTTTAAAGTAGGAAAGAACCATGCTTGTTAAAAATCCCTTTCAAAATGAGCATTCCCTTAAGGAATCAAGGCATTGCTTTCCCCCCTCAATTTTGGTTGCATTATACCATCAGGGTATATAAAATATTAAAGGACTTAGATTTGATCATGTTACCATTCTATGTGTCCTATACAGGCAGTGTGAAACCAGCAGATTCAAGCCATTTATAACATATCTTTCCTTAGAATATCAATGAGGGCTTTTAGGACATTTCATCCTCTATGAATGTCTCTCCATAAAATTCTATACTCCTATCATGGAAGGAAAAGAGCAGGTGTCTGCCAAGTCCAAGGTATCAAGGTGACTCACACCTGGGATTCTATGGTAAGAGGGTGATGATGGGACTTCACTTGGGCCCCATTTAGGGCATGTCTGTCACCTGCAGACCACAAGTAAGGCACACGCCAGAGCAGATAAGCAGTTTCTAAAAGTTAAACAATTTCACTGAAGTGAACAGTTTCCTTCCTGCAAGAATTCCTATCATCCTGACTCAACATAGAGCCTGAGTACAGACACACAATGAGCTCTGAGCATCAGGCAACTTAATTCTCCCTTCATCACAGTCATAATGATGGGAGCATCATCTTGCAGTTGACATCTCCCTACCAACTTCTTTGTTGCGTCTCCATTTTATGCAATCTTGTTGTTAGTTTTTGCTGCCTCTGTATGGTATCTCCTTTGTGTTCTATTCAAAAATACTTCCTTTTTAAAAGCGTAATTTGTTCTAGCACTTTGGTACCATCTCAAGTAGATACAGCTGGAGCCAAACCACTTCCTGACCAAAAACAAATTTAAGAAATAAGCATTTATTGAAAATTTGTTGAAAATTTCAACACATTTGTTGAAAATAAAGTGAAGCAAATGCTCCTTCAAATCACTCAATCCACTGAGATGAAATTCATACACAGTCTCAAAGGCAAACATGATGTGTGGGGGTAACTCTAGTAAATGGGATTTCTGACTCATCAAAATTCACTCACTCTTATAAATTCACTGATTCACATCTCCACTCATTTTGTTTTGATCCATTCAATTTCATTTGTGATTGTTATTACACAAATAGATCTTTTCTTAAAGAAAGGAGAAGAGTACATCAGTGCTTTCTATTACCTTATGACAAAAAGACACAGAAATCACATCATACAACCATGATGAGAACAAGGGACACACACGTCCTAATTTTGATCTTGTTTCCCCCTCCCTTTGATTTACGTAGCTCTGATTTAGCATTAATTCAAACCATTCATTCAGTGTAAAATCAAATCCCTCCATTAGATATTACACATAGTAAGGATCTTATGTACAATAGAATGCATGCTTTCCTCCCCCTCTGTTTGCATTAAATTGGAACAGATTCACTTAAAGTTGCATGAAAATCTGTGAAGTATCATCTTAATTAAAACGAAGTAGTGCTAGGGACTTCTCTGGTGGTCCACTGGCTAATACTCTGGCTCCCAATGCAGGGGGCCCAGGTTCAACCCCTGGTTGGGGAATTAGACCCTACAACTAAGATCTGGTACAGCCAAATAAATAAATTAAATAAATAAAAAGAATTTTTAAAAAAACCATAGTAGCACAATACTATGAAGCCCAACATACACTCTCCATTTCTTAAAAGTAAACAGATGATTTTTCTTGATGGCTCATAAAGTAGAATTTCATCTTAATCTATTTTGATAAGTCAGACCAGGCCCATGTGGGCTGTGGACCAGCTACTCCTTATGGAAAAATGAAGCCCTACTATTTGGACAATCTCCCAGCACTGAGGCTGATCCAATAGGGATAAGCAATTAAAACATCAATCAGAGTGATCTTCTGCTACTAAAATGTGAAGGAACAATTGTCAGGAAATAAATGCTTATTTTAGGACACACCATATAAGGTAATACTTTATCAAAAGACTATGTATTTCATTCGTTGAGCCCTTTAGCTGGAGATGAAATGTAGTCTTCACTCATAAAGGGACACCATGTTGGAAATCAGATTTAAAAGCTGGATTGCATGGCAGAAGTTGGCCAGCATGTTTTAGAGGTAAAACTCTTGTAGATACTTCATTTTGGCTAAGGTCTGTGTACACTGCTTTTCTTTTTTTCCATCCAGAAGAAACTGATGGTAGGCCTTGAAGCCTGCACACTGACATTTCCAGCTGCTTAAGGGCTCCATCATAAGTATTTCTGAGTGAACAAGAAATGAAGCATGCTTCCCTGTAGCAGGCACACATAAAAGTTTCCATAGCAACACACACACACATAGAGGCACAAGCATAATTCTCCCCATTTTGGGACGCAAAGAGGAAAAGAAAGGAGATGGAACTAACTAGAACCCTCTAGAAATGACTTGGTTCAAATATATCCACACTTCTAAAAAACATTTTGATGCTCCTTAAAAGGATCTTGCTGCTGCTGTTGTTGTGTTGCTTCAGTCGTGTCTGACTCTGTGCGACCCCAGAGATGGCAGCCCACCAGGCTCCCTCGTTCCAAGGATTCTCCAGGCAAGAATACTGGGGTGGGTTGCCATTTCCTTCTCCAATGCATGAAAGTGAAAAGTGAAAGTGAAGTCGCTCAGTCGTGTCTGACTCCTAGCAACCCCATGGACTGCAGCCTCCCAGGCTCCTCCATCCATGGGATTTTCCAGGCAAGAGTACTGGAGTGGGTTGCCATTGCCTTCTCCTAAATGGATCTTATCTTCCCTCAAATGCCAACCATGGCATCTCTTGCTCAACCTCAGCCATTCTTTCCTGCCAATTCCTTTAGGAAGTAGGTTGAGTTAGCCCTCTTGGCCCACTGCCCTAAGCATGGCCCTCAGGCACTTGCAACAATCTGTGTGCTCTGCATCCTCCACTCACAGGGTTTCTTGCTCTTTCCTTCCTTTCTTCCTCTGCGATTTTAAGACTGCAGGAATTTCAAAATGCAAGTCTCTTGTGAAGTTCTAAAGACACCAATGTGTGTGTTTTCAGAGATCACAGAAGGGAGGAAAAACAGATCATAGGAAGACAACTTTTGGGAGAGATGGATATCAAAAAGAAAACCAAAGATCTCAGTTAGGCCTGCTGAGTAAAGACCAGGGCTCCATTGAGGGAGACAAAAGAGGTATAATCACATGCTGTGAAAGTATGCTCTTTACCATTTTCTTTGTTTTTCATTACAGGCACTTCTAAGGGGAACAACAGCAACACTGGGAAATATATTAACACAGGTTTTTATCCTGGCATTACATTTTGTTTCCTTTAGTCTCACTAGCATTTCTGAGAACACGAACCAGAAAGTCTTATATTCAGGGGGAAAAAAAGGTTATAGTTCCACTCCTATCAATAATTTTCCACTTCAATGGATTAGATTTGTGTTGATAAATTCCCAAATATTCAGCCTGGAAGTGGCTTGTACCATTTTGGCTTCTTCTACTGGGGGCCACCATCTCATTCAAGGAGAAAAAAATTTAAATGTTCCGTGGAGAATCTAATTTCAAACTGTTTTTGTAGATTCCTGAAACCTTTTAGGAAGAAAATGCAACTTCCAGTGGCATCTCTACATAGAGGGAACAAGGGCAGGGAAGTCATGGGTCAGGCCAGGCTCACAACTCCAGGTTTCCATCCAACAGCAAGAGATCAATACTCTGTATGCTTTTTGTATTTGCAGATACACATGGCAAGAATGATTTATTGTCAGAAGTCGGTCTCTATATTAAATATTCCTTTCCTTCTTTTGGTTTGTTCTCAATAGTTACACATCCCACCATAATCAAGTGTTCTAGGCACTGCATTTATCATTCAATCTATCCCTTCATTTAATCTTTCATTTAAGCTCACAACTCTCTAAGCAAATGCTTATCAGAACTAAGGTCTTCAACTATCAGAAGCCTAGCATCAAAGAGGATTCAAGAGAACTAAGAAAATCTAACTGAAATCCAGCAGAATGTTTTTTCTTAGGCACAAAGGACAATGAAAAGCCAGCTGTTGGACATTCACTTTAGTATTTCAGAAGGCTTCTTGATTGACTATTTTATAATCAAATCCAACCTCCTTTCTGTTTTTTGTCAACAAGACATTCATCCCTCAGTACAGCAGAGCTGGGGGCCATGAGGATATCAGAACACTAACCCACCAAGCAAAATACAGTCAGAGACCATCTTATTACATCATTCTCTTCAGTCATCACTTCCAAGAGGACAAATGCTTCCAAGTTTGGGATTACATAATTTTTCCCAAATAAGCCATATTTTGTTACTCCTCTGTTCATACATTAGAGTTGGTAGATGAACGAGAGCTAGACAATATTAGAAAGGCAAAGGGGAAGTTAAGAGTATGTGACAGAGTCCTTTTAACCCTAGATTCTGTCTGCTGTTTTTCAGAGGCAATCACTTCAAAGAAAGACTGTCCATATAGACTCAAAATACTAACTACTGGGAAATAGATTGCATATTTAGTGACATAACTGATTACGACCCACAGTGAAGGACTGGGTGAACTGGTCTTGGGCCAGAGACTCTCATCTAGGGTGATGTTAAAGGAGGGAGTTCCATTTTTCATCTTCACTTTTCATTTTCAGCCCCTTGCTTTGCCAGTTCAAAGTGACCACCTCTATTTTTAGTCCCAGAGTGGTACTATGGCCCTAATCCACCTGTCATTCTTACACAATTCAATTCCAAAATGTCTTGTAATTAGATTATGGAAACAGTTACAGTTTTGTATATAATTACTGATCAGGAGCATCAAAAGTAACATCAAATGGCAAACAGTTCTTTCAGGAGACATTCAGCTCCATGGAGCTTGCCTGGACATTATTTAGTGGACATTGGCTGGAGGAGGCCCCTCTGAACTCTGTCCCTTAGTCGGCTGTGCCTACTGAGGGTTCTTACTGGGTGAGATTGTCTGTTGGTTGTTGAGGCATGGGTGTACACATCTACACACACATGCACTCCTAACTTTCTTTTTTCAAATGATGGTTAGCATGTTTTAATAATCAAGTATTTTAAAACTAAGTATATACATTGGTTTTTAGACATCATTCTGCTGCACACTTAACAGACTACAATATAGTATAACCATAATTTTTATATGTATTGGGATTTGACATTGAAATGTATGGGATAAACAGAACTTTCTACAAGATAAGACAGAGACAACAGCAAAGCTTTCCTGTTGATCAAAGAAAAACGGAGACTGAGGGTGGGAGAGTGGGAGGAGAGGGGGTAGGGGTAAGAAGAAGTTAATGCTTGTGGGATACAAGCACAGTAGCAGCCGCTTTTCATGCTGCTTGTTGGCCAATCTGTGCCAGTTATGCAGTTACAGGGGACAGAGCTAGGGCCAGAGGCGGTCTCACAACCAGGGTCCCAGTTGAACGGTCTCCCAATGTTCTGTCTCAGATGTTTCTTTTAAAGGTGCTCAGATACAGTCCAGGTGCTACTGGAGAAAATTCTTGACCTCCAAGAAGAGTCAGGAAATAAATACTCCAGCTTATAGCATCAGACCAAATCTGGGGTAAACTCTACACCAGGCAGGAGCACGCTCTGCTCAGTTTAGAGCCAGATATTTTGAGGTCCTTTCAGCTATTTTAGGCAATACAGTCTCTGGCACGACTACTTAACTCTGCCCTTATAACATAAAAGTGGCCACAACTAATATGTAGACAAATGAGTGGGACTGCGAACCTGTAAATCTTTATTTACGTAAACGGGGCCGGTTTTGCTTGCAGGCTATAATTTGTTGCCCTCTGTTTCACGTGAAATTTTTTTTATCACTTCACCAGTGGGTTTGAGCCTCAGATGATCACAATGCTAACCCACGCTCTGTTTTTAAAGTAGAAAGTGGAAGTCACTCAGTCGTGTCCAACTCTTTGTGACCCCATGAACTGTAGTCCACCAGGCTCCTCTGTCCATGGGATTCTCCAGGCAAGAATACAGCAGTGGGTTTCCATTCTCCTCTCCAGAGAATCTTCCCAATCCAGGGATCAGTCCCAGGTCTCCCACACTGCAGTCAGATTCCTTACTGATTTGTTTAGTTTTCTTATTTTTCTGTCTTCTTCACTTCCTCAGTCCTGCTCCTGGAAACACCTCCCAAATAAATGACCTGCCCTCGCCTCCTTATCTCAGGTAGCAGGCCCAGGCCTCGCTCAATGTTGACAGAAGTCATGAATGAAGTCTGTTGTACAGAGGCTGCTGCCAGGAGTCAGCATGGGGAATCCCACCCGTGGCAAAGGTCATGAGGAAGAGGCCTGATAGGTAAAGGTGAGATCAGGCCTCGAGGAAACCCCCCTGGGCCTTCTAGAGCATCTACCCCAAAACCATAATCTGTCTGTCTTATTATTTTATGACTTTCACCAACATTTCTGACATTAACAGGGGCTATCCCCGACTACCTTTCTCTGGAAAAAGTTAACGTAGAGCTCCAGATGACAGTCTCCTGCATATAAAAGGAGTGTTTCAGTTCAAACCCCTTTGATGGCTCTCTGAGTTGCCTGACAGGTTTAACTACGAATGTGATTGTTTACAGTCTCCCCAACTGCCAGAGGCACGAAGCTTAAAGCATCTTAAAGATATAGAGCCCCTTTTAATAAAGCTAAAAAATAAACTCAAAATGGATTAAAGATCTAAACGTAAGACCAGAAACTATAAAAATCCTTGAGGAGAACATAGGCAAAACACTTTCGGATATATATCACAGCAGGATCCTCTATGATCCACCTCCCAGTATACTGGAAATAAAAGCAAAAATAAACAAATGAGACCTAATAAAAATCAAAAGCTTCTGCACAACAAAGGAAACTATAAGTAAGGTGAAAAGACAGCCTTCTGAATGGGAGAAAACAATAGCAAATGAAGCAACTGACAAACAACTAATCTCAAAGATATACAAGCAACTTATGCACCTCAACTCCAGAAAAACAAATGATCCAGTCAAAAAATGGGCCAAAGATCTAAACAGGCATTTCTCCAAAGAAGACATACGGATGGCTAACAAACACATGAAAAGATGCTCAACATCACTCATTATCAGAGAAATGCAAATCAAGACCACAATGAGGTACCACTTCACACCAGTAATCCAATCAAAAAATGGGCCAAAGATCTAAACAGGCATTTCTCCAAAGAAGACATAAGGATGGCTAACAAACACATGAAAAGATGCTCAACATCACTCATTATCAGAGAAATGCAAATCAAGACCACAATGAGGTACCACTTCACACCAGTCAGAATGGCTGCGATCCAAAAATCTACAAGCAATAAATGCTGGAGAGGATGTGGAGAAAAGGGAACCCTCTTACACTGTTGGTGGGAATGCAAACTAGTACAGCCATTATGGAAAACAGTGTGGAGATTCCTTAAAGAATTGCAAATAGAGCTGCCTTACGACCCAGCAATCCCACTGCTGGGCATACACACCGAGGAAACTCGAATTGAAAGAGACACGTGTACCCCAATGTTCATTGCAGCACTGTTTATAATCGCCAGGACATGGAAACAACCCAGATGTCCATCAGCAGATGAATGGATAAGAAAGCTGTGGTACATATTTCTATTTTCTATTATAGTTTTTTTTCTTTATGAAACATAGTTCCTGTTAGAGTAGGAACTTTAATCTTTTTTTTTTTAACTGATATATACTGGGCATGTAAAATGATCTCTTGTATATACCAGATTTATCAATAATGTCAGATATGCAGATGATATCACCCTTATGGCAGAAAGTGAAGAGGAACTCAAAAGCCTCTTGATGAAAGTGAAAGAGGAGAGTGAAAAAGTTGGCCTAAAGCTCAAAATTCAGAAAATGAAGATCATGGCATCCGGTCCCATCACTTCATGGGAAATAGATGGGGAAACAGTGTCAGACTTTATTTTTGGGGGCTCCAAAATCACTGCAGATGGTGATTGCACCCATGAAATTAAAAGGTGCTTACTCCTTGGAAGAAAAGTTATGACCAACCTAGATAGCATATTAAAAAGCAGAGACATTACTTTGCCAACAAATGTCTATCTAGTCAAGGCTATGGTTTTTCCTGTGGTCATGTGTGGATGTGAGAGTTGGACTGTGAAGAAAGATGAGCACCAAAGAATTGCTGCTTTTGAACTGTGGTGTTGGAGAAGACTCTTGAGAATCCCTTGGACTGTGAGGAGATCCAACCAGTCTACTCTAAAGGAGATCAGCCCTGGGATTTCTTTGGAAGAAATGATGCTAAAGCTGAAACTCCAGTACTTTGGCCACCTCATGCGAAGAGTTGACTCATTGGAAAAGACTCTGATGCTGGGAGGGATTGGAGGCAGGAGGAAAAGTGGACAACAGAGGATGAGAGGGCTGCATGGCATTACTGACTCAATGGACATGAGTTTGAGTGAACTCCAAGAGTTGGTGATGGACAGGGAGGCCTGGCATGCTGCGATTCATGGGGTCGCGAAGAGTTGGACACGACTGAGCAACTAAACTGAACTGATATGCCCATTTTTAAACTTTTAAAATATCTGAATAACTAGGATACATTTTACTGTTGATAGTAGATCATAGAACAATTCAATAGTATATTATTTTTCTTATCTGTGCATAAAGTAAAATAGTATAATTTACCATTAATAACATGATAATTTTAAAGAAATACAAATTGAGACATTTAATGAATATTTGTTGAATGAAAGATTAGATGACTGAGAAAGAATAAAACAAATTTTCCTTTGAGGAATTTTCAAATTAACCGAACAGAAACCTTGTAAAGGGATATTTGTAAAAGTACAGTGCACAACCTGTATAAAAGTAGTATTTGTGAACTCCAACCTCCTGCTCTACTCCATCCCTCTCTCAACCCTTCCTCCTTGGCAACTATAAGTCTGTTCTCTATACAAATGTTAAGGTTAACAGATGTAAGCTATTGTATGTAGAATAGATAAATGAGATCCTATTGTGTAGCACAGGAAACTATATTCAGTGTCTTATAATAAACCATAATGGAAAAGAATATGAAGAAGAATATATAACTGAATCAGTTTGCTGTACAGCAGAAATTGATACAACATTGTGAATCAACCATATTTCAATTTAAAAAAGTAATATTTGAATACAGCAAAGAAATTTACTCTTTTTTGTTGTTGTTGTTGTTGTTGAAGAGTAGGAGGGGATGGTCAAAGAAAGTTGTTGCCATTATCATTAGCAAAGTAAGAAGTTTTGTTAACAGGTAGAAAGTCACTGGTCACAGAGGTAAGAACATAGTGTGGCAAGTGTTCTATGGTGAAAATTGAGTATAACCATCTACAATCTATAAATATTGTTTTTAGTGTTTTTCTGAACTTTTTTCTTTAATATTGCTTTAAGAGTATTATATAGTAAACCTTTGCCCTAATTGTGCTTATATATGAAACTTGAGTTTATATAGATTATATGTTTGTGCTTTTTTTTTTTTTTTCCACCCCATTGATTGTGAGAGTTTTATTCTAAGATCTAAGGAATGTGAGGTCTTCCTGGATGGTTCAGTGGTAAAGAATCCATCTGCAAAGCAGGAGATGTGGGTTGAACTCTTGGGTCAGGAAGATCTGGAGAAGGAAATCACAACCCATTCCAGTATTCTTGCCTGGAGAATCCCATAAAGAGAGGAGCCTGGCAGGCTATAGTCCATGGGGTCACCAAGAGTCAGAAATGACTGAGTGACTAACACACTTTGATAATATTATGTATATTTCCCTAAGTTACCTGACTTCAAGAATGCCATCTGGAGATGTTTTTAAAAAAATTTTTTTAAATTTTTAGAAAGGATGTTATGGTAAACCCAGATCACAGAATTGCAATCTCAAGTTTATTATGAGAGACAAAAGGAGAGTTAAGAAAAAATGGACAATTGGGATCTTCCATGGCAAAGTGAAGTTGCTCAGTCGTGTCTGACTCTTTGCGACCCCATGGGCTGTAGACTACCAGGCTCCTCTGTCCATGGGATTTTCCAGGCAATAGTCCCGGAGTGGATTGCCATTTCCTTCTCCAGGTGATGTTCCCAACCCAGGGATCGAACCTGCATCTCCCGCATTGTAGACAGACGCTTTACCATCTGAACGACCAGGAAAGTCATAAACGGTTTACTGTGTTATGGTGTGGAAGCAGAGGGCTCTTTTGTGTTTGTTTCATTGCTTTGTTTGCTTGTTTTTGGTGAGGTGAGGAGTAAATTTGACAAACATCTTCTTTATAGATAAAATTAACTACCTAAATTATCAAGTTAAATAGCAAGCAAAATATCAAATGATTTAGTGCTTTGGGACCATAAGATGAGAACATTGGAGTGATTATCTATACATAATATTATATGATTTAATAATATCTAATATTATCTAAACATAATATCAGAAATACATTGAGAATTGGACAAAAGAACCAAACACACAAAAAAATATAGATTAAAATTGTTTCATTTAGCATGTTATCTATAGAGAAAAGAGATCATAAGCATCACATTAAAAATGAGGAAGGAGGAAGGGAGACACATAGAAATATTTAAGTTGAAATGATGGATATTTGTGGTATATTTATAAGCTCTATTTAATATAAACTCTGTTTAGTCCTAATTAATTCATATAGTAATGTGAACAAAGAAATATGTAAAATTAAAAAGTTTTTTTTGAAGAGGAGGATAAATTTTCAGGAAATAATTCCAGAAAGTCTAGAAACAGCAATATTGAGGCTTGATTGATTAATTTCTTTCTTTTAAGTTTTACTTCCTGTGTTGTAACCACAAGACCATGTGATGAGTTAACTACAAGGAATACATTCCAGTAAGAGCCTCTGGAAATCAATATTCTACTTAAATAGGAACCATTTTATTTTTGCTGCTGTTTACCACTTGAGCACTTCTGTTTTTTTTTTTTTTTTTTTTCCACACACCCTACTCATCAGCACATCTTACCGCCATTTGCTCCATAGACAACTGCTTCCTGCTATCACTTGCTTCAAGATTATTTCATTTTTAACAAGACTATTATAATGACCTCTTTATGGTTTTCCTGCTTCTACTCACATACCCAAAATGTCTATAAGTCTATTCTCCACACAGTCAGTATGATTATTTTAAATTTAAATCTAATCATACAGTTAGTAGTAACAGGACTAAATAAGAATTCAAGGCTCCTATCTTCTTTCATCTCTCCTTGAAGCTAAGGAATTTCATTTACAATTTGAACTCACATATCAACTATGATCCAATCACATTTATCATTTAAATATGTACTTGTATGAAAGAAAGCTAATTTCTTCTTCATATTATTAAGTATAAAGTATATAGTCTGAGTACTAGTATCCTGTATTAGCCACTATGCATAGACCAATCTCTCATTTTTCCAGTACTTTCTGTGCAAATCAACAGAACTCCTAAGCCACCTAATGTGACAATTACTGTGAGTTGGGTTTATATTATATTCATTTTTTTCATTTCGCAGGCCATTACTTTGTTTGTTTCAAATATTTTATTTTTGATGTTTTGGCTGCACTGTAATGCATGTGAGATCCTAGGTCCCCAAGCAGGGATCAAACCTGCATCCCCTGCAGTGGTAACATGGAGTCTAAACCACTGGGTCCCTAGGGAAGTCCCCATTACTTTGTTCAGTAAGTTAGAGTGGCATCACCCTATATCAAACAGCCTAACCTGAATCGTTAATCTGGAATTAGTTTATCTCAACTAAATTCATTTTATTCAGGTTCTTACTGACCTCAGTTTTAGGTCTCAATATCACTGTTCACAAATTTTTTCTTTATTATCACATTCTTCTTCTACATGCCAAGTTACTAAAGAGGTGCTTTAAATCAGTATCTATTTGAAATGAGTGTGCTTGGAATTTTTAGCACCATGTTGCTAAGAGTTCTTTGCTTGCTGGAAATATCTGGAAATACAAAGCTTACATGCATTTTACCTCCAAAAGTATCATACAGATAATATTAAGTTGTTAGAAGATTAAATTAAAGAAGATGCATTATTCTTTATTATTATTTAAGAGCTAAATTGTCCAAGACAGGCTTTAGCAATATGTGCAT
>SJYC01133073.1:0-20798 GCA_006408675.1 Madoqua kirkii
ATAAATGGCCCAAAGGTATGGGTTTGGAGAGCTGCCAGGTGGGTGCACATGACCCCGTGCCAGGATGGTGACGCATATCAGCTCCACAGGGGACAGAAATGCCTGTGTTCAGGACCCTTCCAGACCTCCCCTGTCTCTCTCTTCATCTGTCTGTTTATTTGCATCCGTTAAAACATCATTTGTAGTTCGTAAATCGGCAACTGTATTTAAAAGTGTTTTCCCGGTTTCCCTCCAGCAAATTAGCGAAGGGAGGGGATGGTTCATGGGAACCTCTGATTTGTGGCCGTGGCAGACAGAACCGTGGGTCAGCTGAAATGGGGTCACCTGGTGAGACTGAGCCCTTAACCTGTGGGGTCAGTGCAGTCTCTGGCTAGTGGCAGAACTCAACTGTAGGACCCCCGGCTGGGGTCTGACATGCGGTCGCTGTGGGCAGACACCCACACATCTGGGGCCAGAAGTTCTGGGAGAATGAGACAAAAGGAAAGAAAAAGGGGGTTTTTCCCAGACAATGAGTCTGGGGTGAACTTGCTTCTCTGAGTTCCCAGGGGATGCTGATGCTGCTGGTCTGGGGGCCCCACCTTGAGGACTCAGGTTTGGAGGTGGGGCCAGGTGGGCCAGGGTCACGTGCCTGGACCAGACGTCAGGGGGTTGCAAAGAGGGGATGCAGTGAGACGCAGGGGCGTGACGGGCACCCCCAAGTGGGACCAGGGCATGGCCACGGCTCAGGTCCCTGGATTTCAACCGTAACTTGCTGACAAAGCCCCCACCTGGGTTGAGGATGGAAGGAGAAGCAAGAAGAGAAATCTTGGGAGAGGAAGGAACTGCATCAGGCAAGGGTGCCAAGGCCACCGGTCACCGAGGCGGCAGATTCAGGTCCGGAAAGGTGCCTCTCAGGGCTGCAGTCTGGAGGGAGCGGCGACAGGCAGATGCAGAGCCGACATTCTGTGTGGTTCCTTATGTCAGGTTCAAGGACAGGTAACACCGACCTGTGGGGATCAGAGTCAGACGGAGGTCCCCGTGTGTTCCGTGTCACTCGGGGGGGGGCGGTCACTCGGGGGTCACGGATGTGACTGATTCCCAGGGCTGCACACTCTGGACGTGTGGGCGCTACCACAAGCAGACGTGTCTTTACTGCACTCTCACCGAGGCCTCCCGTGTGCCAGGCCTCCTGCTGGGCTCTGAGGACACAGCTGGGAGGAAGGAGCTGCGCTGACCATGGGGCACCCCCCTGACAGTGCAAGCCAGGGTGCTCAGCAGAGCCCTCGAGCCAACGTGGCCTCGAGCAGGCAGGTGGACGTGGCTCGCAGGTGCAGGCCAGGGCCCGAGAGATGTCAGCGGGTCCCTAAGACGCTCTGGTCAGATCTCAGATCTCAGAAAACAAGGCAGCTGCCCCTCCGGGGAGGGCGATGGAACGGAAAGGACAGTCCTTGCAGGACAGAGGTGACGTGTGATCAGCAGGGCTGGAACGTGAGGTCCATGCCGGGCCAGAGCCACAGGTACGGTTGGGGAGATAAGCAGGGCCGGTGATGGAGGGACCGGCAAGGCTGCCTGGCTGGCCCTCCACCCTCCTGCCACACGTTAGTAGATCCCAGAGCCAGAGATCCAGACGTGATTCTGTCAGATTCTGTTGATGGCAAGATCTCGAGCAGGCAACACCAACGCGTGGGGACCAGGGTCAGAAGGGGAGGCGTTCCTGGAGGCTGGGTGTGTCCTGTGTTGTGACTAGTGGTGGGGGCACACAGGTGCGCACGTCTGCACACTTTGTAAGCGTGCACTGCGCTGGGAGTTTTGTTACACACCCTGTGTGGGGTGAACAGTGAGTGCAGATGAGCGCGATGCAGGCGAGAGACAGAGGGGCCGAGGACACGCTCAGATGGGGGGTGACAGTGGGGAAGCGTCAGTATGCCTTGCCCCACTGGCTCTGGGGACCCCTCCCAGGGATCGGGGTGCGTTCAGCTCTCCAGCCCCGGGCACCTGACTGCTGAGGAGAAGCCCACCAGGAGCTCCAGGCTGGTGGATGTGGGGAGGCCTGGTGAGCAGGGGCCGTGGAGACCTGGGGTGCGGGGCGCTTGCTTGGCCAAGGCCAGCGGCGGGACTGGCCTCCAGCCGCGGGTCTCTGTAGTAGGACGCGGGGTCTGGTGGGAGCTCAGAGCTTGATGACGGCATGAACGACTGAGAGAAAGTGCTCAGGACCACGCTCAGGCGTTGCTAAATTCCCTTGCTGTGAGGCGTCTCTTACCCTGAAAACGACTGGCTGGCGGACCCTCTGCTGCGCCTCTGACCAGGGCCGCTGCTCAGGCCTCCGGGGCCGCTGCTCAGGCCTCCGGGGCTCAGAAGGGCTCTCCCTGGGCTTAAGGCCTGACACTGCCGCCTGACGTGCCTTCTTTTTAAACTGAAGTATCGTTGATTTCCAGCGTTGTGCTGGTTTCAGGTGGACAGCAAAGTGATTCTCTTTTTCAGACTCCTGCTACATACACATCACAAGATACGGAGTACAGTTCCCTGGGCTGCAGTGGGCCATTATCGTCCATTTGTTTAGTGTGTGACAGTGGGTATCTGTTAGCCCCTAACTCCCAATTTGCCCCTCCCCCTTCCCCCTGGGTAACCATAAGTGTGTTTTCTGCACCTGTGAACCTATTTCACGTGCTCGTCGGCTCGCCTCCCTACAGGTCTTTGTCTCCTGGAGGGTGAGTGAGGTCTGTCTTCCTTCATGGCCTTTGTAGAGGAAGCAGCCTGGTGGCCCCTTGAGGCACCCCTTCCCCTCGTGGACCCTGGCTTCTCCCCCCAGGAGGTGAGGCGCTGGGCTCCTGGGGCAGCCCCCTCTGAGCGCTGAGTCCCAGTGCCCGGGCAGGAGGCACCCGAGCAAAGAGCCAAGTGCTCCTGCCCCCAGGCTGGGGAGACATGTCTGCCCACCCTATTCAAAGAGGGAGGAAGAAGGCCGCAGTGCCCCGGGCTCAGGTCCAGAGTCCCTGACGGCCAGAGCTGGACAAGCCCGTCCCCGCCCGAACTTGCAGAGAGTGCAGAGTCGGGCCCAGGCAGTGCCTCGGGTTCCCCTGCCAGAGTGTCGTCACCAACAGTACAGGCATCATCCCACGGTGAGGGGTGCCGGGTGCCCTGCTCATGCAGGAGACACCCCTCCCCTCCAACCCCGGACAGCCAGGCTGCCCCCCACCTTCCCTGGGGCACCAAACACATGGAGCCTCCAAGGCCCGGCCCCGACTTGTCTGTGCCCTAGGGTGGTGGCCCAGCACCACAGTGGGGCAGGCGGCAGGTGGCCCAGGCTCCCCCGTGAGTCCAAGGAGCCTGGCACCTGTCGGGTCCTGCTGGACACAGCGCTGTGAACAAGGCGGGGCTCTCGTCCGTTCAGACACCCCCTTGTCCCAGCCATCTCCTTATTCCCAGCTCAGAGCCACCACGGATCGAGTTAGTGTTAGTTGTTCAGTCGTGTCCGACTCTTTGCGACCCCATGGGCTGTAGTCCGCCAGGCTCCTCTGTCCATGGGATTCTCGAGGCGAGAACACTGGAGTGGGGTGCCAGTTCCTTCTCCACCACGGGATTGCCCCCCAGTTTAAAACGGGCAAGTAGGACTCAGTCATGGCCGAAGATTTGAAACTGCGGGTAAGGAGCAGTCCTCTTCTCCCTCAGCCCAGCGATGCTGCTGATGAAGGGATGGTGATAAAGTGACGGTGGTGACGGTGAAAACGGTGGGGATGATGGTGATGATGGAGATGGTGGCTGTAGTGACGATGAAGGCAAACAGTAATGGGGATAAGGAAGGAGACGGAGACCACGAGGAAACAGGAGCCAGCTGGGGTTCGTGTGGACTGGCTGGAACGTGAGGTCCATGCCGGGCCAGAGCCACAGGTACGGTTGGGGAGATAAGCAGGGCCGGTGATGGAGGGACCGGCAAGGCTGCCTGGCTGGCCCTCCACCCTCCTGCCACACGTTAGTAGATCCCAGAGCCAGAGATCCAGACGTGATTCTGTCAGATTCTGTTGATGGCAAGATCTCGAGCAGGCAACACCAACGCGTGGGGACCAGGGTCAGAAGGGGAGGCGTTCCTGGAGGCTGGGTGTGTCCTGTGTTGTGACTAGTGGTGGGGGCACACAGGTGCGCACGTCTGCACACTTTGTAAGCGTGCACTTCGCTGGGAGTTTTGTTACACACCCTGTGTGGGGTGAACAGTGAGTGCAGATGAGCGCGATGCAGGCGAGAGACAGAGGGGCCGAGGACACGCTCAGATGGGGGGTGACAGTGGGGAAGCGTCAGTATGCCTTGCCCCACTGGCTCTGGGGACCCCTCCCAGGGATCGGGGTGCGTTCAGCTCTCCAGCCCCGGGCACCTGACTGCTGAGGAGAAGCCCACCAGGAGCTCCAGGCTGGTGGATGTGGGGAGGCCTGGTGAGCAGGGGCCGTGGAGACCTGGGGTGCGGGGCGCTTGCTTGGCCAAGGCCAGCGGCGGGACTGGCCTCCAGCCGCGGGTCTCTGTAGTAGGACGCGGGGTCTGGTGGGAGCTCAGAGCTTGATGACGGCATGAACGACTGAGAGAAAGTGCTCAGGACCACGCTCAGGCGTTGCTAAATTCCCTTGCTGTGAGGCGTCTCTTACCCTGAAAACGACTGGCTGGCGGACCCTCTGCTGCGCCTCTGACCAGGGCCGCTGCTCAGGCCTCCGGGGCCGCTGCTCAGGCCTCCGAGGCTCAGAAGGGCTCTCCCTGGGCTTAAGGCCTGACACTGCCGCCTGGACGTGCCTTCTTTTTAAACTGAAGTATCGTTGATTTCCAGCGTTGTGCTGGTTTCAGGTGGACAGCAAAGTGATTCTCTTTTTCAGACTCCTGCTACATACACATCACAAGATACGGAGTACAGTTCCCTGGGCTGCAGTGGGCCATTATCGTCCATTTGTTTAGTGTGTGACAGTGGGTATCTGTTAGCCCCTAACTCCCAATTTGCCCCTCCCCCTTCCCCCTGGGTAACCATAAGTGTGTTTTCTGCACCTGTGAACCTATTTCACGTGCTCGTCGGCTCGCCTCCCTACAGGTCTTTGTCTCCTGGAGGGTGAGTGAGGTCTGTCTTCCTTCATGGCCTTTGTAGAGGAAGCAGCCTGGTGGCCCCTTGAGGCACCCCTTCCCCTCGTGGACCCTGGCTTCTCCCCCCAGGAGGTGAGGCGCTGGGCTCCTGGGGCAGCCCCCTCTGAGCGCTGAGTCCCAGTGCCCGGGCAGGAGGCACCCGAGCAAAGAGCCAAGTGCTCCTGCCCCCAGGCTGGGGAGACATGTCTGCCCACCCTATTCAAAGAGGGAGGAAGAAGGCCGCAGTGCCCCGGGCTCAGGTCCAGAGTCCCTGACGGCCAGAGCTGGACAAGCCCGTCCCCGCCCGAACTTGCAGAGAGTGCAGAGTCGGGCCCAGGCAGTGCCTCGGGTTCCCCTGCCAGAGTGTCGTCACCAACAGTACAGGCATCATCCCACGGTGAGGGGTGCCGGGTGCCCTGCTCATGCAGGAGACACCCCTCCCCTCCAACCCCGGACAGCCGGGCTGCCCCCCACCTTCCCTGGGGCACCAAACACATGGAGCCTCCAAGGCCCGGCCCCGACTTGTCTGTGCCCTAGGGTGGTGGCCCAGCACCACAGTGGGGCAGGCGGCAGGTGGCCCAGGCTCCCCCGTGAGTCCAAGGAGCCTGGCACCTGTCGGGTCCTGCTGGACACAGCGCTGTGAACAAGGCGGGGCTCTCGTCCGTTCAGACACCCCCTTGTCCCAGCCATCTCCTTATTCCCAGCTCAGAGCCACCACGGATCGAGTTAGTGTTAGTTGTTCAGTCGTGTCCGACTCTTTGCGACCCCATGGGCTGTAGTCCGCCAGGCTCCTCTGTCCATGGGATTCTCGAGGCGAGAACACTGGAGTGGGGTGCCAGTTCCTTCTCCACCACGGGATTGCCCCCCAGTTTAAAACGGGCAAGTAGGACTCAGTCATGGCCGAAGATTTGAAACTGCGGGTAAGGAGCAGTCCTCTTCTCCCTCAGCCCAGCGATGCTGCTGATGAAGGGATGGTGATAAAGTGACGGTGGTGACGGTGAAAACGGTGGGGATGATGGTGATGATGGAGATGGTGGCTGTAGTGACGATGAAGGCAAACAGTAATGGGGATAAGGAAGGAGATGGAGACCACGAGGAAACAGGAGCCAGCTGGGGTTCGTGTGGACTCAGCTCCAGCCATGGTGGGAATATTTCAGCCATAGGAATTGGCAGGTTGCCCCCATCCGGGCTTTTCTTCCGGGGAGAGTCAGTGAGCTGCTCCACCTTGAGCGGGACAGCGCCCCCGACTCGGATGATGACCCGTCCCAGAGTCACACTGACGCTGGCTCCAGAGTGGACCGAGCGCCCGTGTCCACTGTCGGCCCGAACTGCCAGCATCCTGGCCCGAGGCACTGCCAGCCCTTGCCAATCAGCTGAGGCAGCCTGCACACTGCTCCGGTCGCCCTGCAGCCCAACTCGCATCCCGGCTGTTTCTCTGCGGGGCCCGGCCTCCACCAGCCCCTGGGCTCCCCTGAACCCTTCCCGCCTTCCCCCAGTTCCTCCAGCAAAGCCGCCTGGCTCCGTCCTGGGGGCTCCCGTCTTCCCTCTGCTTCCTCCCCGCCCCCATCACCAGGCCACCCAGCGGAAGTGCGGCCACCCCCGTGACACCCCCCAACCCCATTCCCTCCGAAGCCCCCCACGCTGTCTTCTCCCTAACTCAGGACACTTGGACATGAAGCGCGGGTGGTCTTGCCTGGTCTGGTTGGTGAGGCGGGGACCTCCTGGGCTATAAAGTCCGAGCGCAGGGGGCTTGGGACATGCCAGCTGCGGTCATCCCCGCCCCCTCTGAGCAGCAGGATCTGGAGAGGTTTGTCCAGAATGAGAGGAAAGCGGGGCAGGGCGGCCTGCGGAGGACAGCGTGGACGCGAGGGGGGACACCTCGACCTGGAGCCATAGACCCAGCAGGGAGGGGTGAGGCCTAAGGCACGGCTTGTCAGAGACTCTGGAGGGAGCAGGGCCTCAACAGAGAGGGACAGGAGTCTAGAATTCTGCTTCCCGCGGCCACAAGACCGGAAAGCCCACAGGCCTCCCCTGGGCCCTCACAGCACTCCACAGAGAAACGGAGGTGCCCCTCGGCTGTGCCCCCAGCCCAGCCAGACCCTGAGGAAACGCCCAGCTTGCAGGACCTTGCACTCAGGCCCAAGGCCCTGACCCTACTGCTGTCCAGGAAGGCCAGGCCCGAAGGCTTTGTGAAATCCAATAAGGACAGCAAACAGGGCTTTTTTTGTGGTTGTGGTTAGCAACACGTGGGGTGAAAGAAACAAGGAAAGCGATGCTGCGGCTCCCCTGGGCCGATGGGTGGCAGCTGCCAACTTCCCCGGGGACGCTTATCCGCCTGGACAGTGAACTTGGGCTGGAAGGAGACATGTACCTGCCAGGAAGGCCCAGAAGCTCGGAGGAGGGGCAGGTCACAGCCCTTGGTCAAACCACCACTCAGGGTGCTGGGGGCCTGGGACGCGGCCCAGGAGGACACACGGGACACTGGCCGGAGCTCAAGGTCAAGGACAAGCAGAGGGGCACCTGGTGTCTGAGCGGTGAGGGGGCACCTGCTCACAGCCCCGCCCCAGATCGCACACTGCTTCCGAATTACCAGCCGGGGAGGAAGAGCACGGGGGCCCCGGAATGCAGCCTGGCCCCTCCAGGAGCGGTCAAGTCAGAGGATTGTCATTCCGTCATCTTGCGGGGCCAGCAGACGAGTCTGGAGGACAGTGTGGATGGCTGGGGTTCTCAGAGTCACCCAGAGGCCTCGTGACCAGGCAGACCACTGGGCTCACCCCTAGAATTTCTGACAGTGAATCCCAGGTGGCCTGGGAACCTGCATTTCCAATAAGGTCCCAGGTGCTGCTGCTGCTGCTGGTCCAGGGTCCACACTTTGAGAACCACTGGCCTACTGGATGTTTAGGGGGGTCGGGGGTGGAAATGGGGACTGGATGATCAGAAAATCACTCTGCTGAGTGAAGATGTCCGGATGGTGGAGGCACAGGTGGGGTGTCCACAGTTCCCTGAGAACCCACAATGTGCCAAGCAACAAGCCACCCTGAGAGACAGGCTCCCCTGTTTCACAGACGAGGAGACAGCGGCTCAGAGAAGCGAAGCAACCTGCCCGAGGATGCACAGCTCGTAAAGTTCCAGAGATGTGACCCAGAGTCTCCGCGTCCACGGACAGGGCCCTTCTCGCTCGCCCCTCTGCTGTGCCAGCGACAGAAGCACGGCCGCTGCTGGAAGGACCTCTGGTGGCTCCATCCTCACAGGCTCCATCCTCAGCCTCGGCCAGGTCACGCCAATCCATACGCACATTATGTAAAGCGGAGGGTGGCCGTTTATGCTCAAAATACTTGAAGAACCTATCAGAGGGACTCCCCTGTTGGCCCAGTGCCTAAGACTCCACGCTCTCAGGACAGAGGGCCCGGGTTCAATCCCTGGTCAGGGAACTAGATCCCACATGGTGTAACTAAGACCCAGTGCAGCCAAGTAATTTTTTTAAAAATGTATCAGGAAAACATGGAAACAAGATTCATTCGTTCATTCAATTAGTATTTATCAGCCTCTTGATGAAAGTTAAATAGGAGAGTGCAAAAGTTGGCTTAAAGCTCACCATTCAGAAAACGAAGATCATGGCATCTGGTCCCATCACTTCATGGCAAATAGATGAGTAAACAGTGGAAACAATGTAAGACTTTATTTTGAGGGGTCTCCAAAATCACTGCAGATGGTGACCGCAGCCATGAAATTAAAAGATGCTTGCTCCTCGGAAGAAAAGCTATGACCAACCTAGATAACATATTAAAAAGCAGAGACATTACTTTAACAAAGGCCCATCTAGTCCAAGCTATGGGTTTTCCAGTAGTCATGTATAGATGTGAGAGTTGGACTATAAAGAAAGCTGAGCACTGAAGAATTGATGCTTTTAAACTGTGGTGTTGGAGAAGACTCTTGAGAGTCCCTTGGACTACAAGGAGATCCAACCAATCCATCCTAAAGGAGATCAGTCTTGGGTGTTCATTGGAAGGACTGATGCTGAAGCTGAAACTACAATACTTTGGCCACCTGATGCAAAGAACTGACTCACTGGAAAAGACCCTGATGCTGGGAAAGATTGAGTGCACAAGGAGAAGGGGACAACAGAGGATGAGATGGTTAGATGGCATCACTGATGCGATGGACATGGGTTTGAGTAAACTTCAGGAGTTGGTGATGGATAAGGAGGCCTGGTGTGCTGCAGTCCATGGGGTCGCAAAGAGTCGGACACGACTGAATCAACTGATGATAATTTATTATTGATTATACAAAGATAATGAAAATTCAGACTCTAAAAATCCATCTACAGGAGTTCCCTGGCAGTCCAGCAGTTAGGACTCTGCGCTCTCAATGCAATGGGGCACAGGCTTGATCCCTGGTCAGGGAACTAAGATTTCACATGCATCATGAGGAAGCCAAAAAAGAAAAAAATCCGTCTACAATTCCAAGGCCCTGGCAAACATTCTAGCTTCCCCCACCCCCCGATTCCTCTCCAGTACCTGCCCACAGGCCCACGATTCTTTTAAAAACAAATATTCTTTTAGATTTTATTTATTTAACCTGGCTGCGCTGGGTCTGCTGTGCACTCCTCTCTAGCTGCGGCGAGCAGCGGCTGCTCTCTAGTGTGGTTCCTGGGCTTCTCATTGCAGCGTCTTCTCTTGTTGCAGAGACGGGCCCTGGGCACACAGGCTTTAGTAGCTCAGCTCGTGGGCCCTAGAGCTCAGGCTCAGCAGTGGTGTACGGGCTTAGCTGCTCCGTGTAACGTGGAATCTCCCCAGGCCAGCGTTTGGACCCGTGTCTCCTGCACTGGCAGGCAGATTCTTTACCACTGACCCACTAGGGAAACACCCCTTGTTTCTACCATAAGGGGTTTGCACGTTGCCTCCCGACTCTGTAGCTGTCGTTTCCAAAGGTTGAAGAATGGTCCTCTCTGAGCACTGGCCACACTGGCTGGAAGTCGCCTAGTTTTTGCTCTGAACATCAGCGCTTGGCGGGTGTCTCCTTGTCCGTCATGGCCAGGGTTTGTCTGTTGCTTCGGGTTTCCACTAGGATTGGGATTCAGGCTCTGATTTTATTTATTTAACCTGGCTGCGCTGGGTCTGCTGTGCACTCCTCTCTAGCTGCGGCGAGCAGCGGCTGCTCTCTAGTGTGGTTCCTGGGCTTCTCATTGCAGCGTCTTCTCTTGTTGCAGAGACGGGCCCTGGGCACACAGGCTTTAGTAGCTCAGCTCGTGGGCCCTAGAGCTCAGGCTCAGCAGTGGTGTACGGGCTTAGCTGCTCTGTGTAACGTGGAATCTCCCCAGGCCAGCGTTTGGACCCGTGTCTCCTGCACTGGCAGGCAGATTCTTTACCACTGACCCACTAGGGAAACACCCCTTGTTTCTACCATAAGGGGTTTGCACGTTGCCTCCCGACTCTGTAGCTGTCGTTTCCAAAGGTTGAAGAATGGTCCTCTCTGAGCACTGGCCACACTGGCTGGAAGTCGCCTAGTTTTTGCTCTGAACATCAGCGCTTGGCGGGTGTCTCCTTGTCCGTCATGGCCAGGGTTTGTCTGTTGCTTCGGGTTTCCACTTAGGATTGGGATTCAGGCTCCAGGGATAGCTGTGCAAAGAGAATGAGAGGCAAAGCCATTGGCAGGGGTCGGGGGGCGGTAGAGTCAACATCAAGTTTTCCCATTGGATTCAAATGTCAGAGTCGAGGAAACCGAGTTCCAGTAGACGAGCAAGGTGACGTGCAGCTCTGGCCAGCTGGTGGAGGCCCCACCTGGGTCACCAGTTGGCCCCTGCTGTCCTGGTGGCCTGGCTATTCCAAACATTTACCTCTCTTTCAGACCTCCCAGCTGTCTGGCAACAGTGTCGAGAACATGGTTTACAAAGAGAAGGGCTGCCAGTCTGGAAGGGAGTCCAATGTATTGGGCACCTCCTGCACCCAGGAGGTTCCTGGGCTGTATCTCAGCTCGCCTCCCAGCAGCGGCAGGGACAGAGGCCCCAGCCCCACTGCACGTGGCCATCGCCGGTGGTACAGCCCGTGTCCCTCTGCATTCCAGCCCCGGGACATCAGGGTCTATGGGACCGGGACCTGAGTGTCAGTGTGTTTTTAAATCCACCCCCTCCCAAGTGATTCTGACGTGCAGCAGGGATGAGAGGCATGGCTCTGCCGCCTGCAGCTCATAGACAAAACAACGGAAGCCCAGAGAGGTTAAGTCACTTGCCTAAAATCACACAGCCAAAAGCAATGGAGCCAGAACCCTGGTTGGTCTGACTCCAGAGTGGAAGTCTTTTACACCCTAGCCTGGACCCCTGTCCACCCTGAGTGTCCAGCAGACACAGTCATTCCCCCCAGAGACTCCCACGTTGGTTTTTGGTTTTTGCTACACGGGGCTTCTCTAGTTGCAGAGGAGCTCTCTAGAGGCAGTGCGCGGGCTTCTCATCGCGGTCCTTCTCTTGCTGCAGAGCCCGGACTCCGGGCACAGGGGCTTCCGTGGTTGCGGCACATGAGCTTAGTTGCTCCGAGACGAGTGGGATCTTCCCAGACCAGGAGTCAAACTCGTGTCCCCTGCCTTGCCAGGCAGACTGTTAACCACTGGACCACCAGGGAAGTCTCTTTCCCTCCAGTTTTTTAAAGAAAAGAGGGGATGATCAGGAAGCAGAGAAGGTGGCTGGAGACCCCCAGCTCCTCCTCGGGACCCTCTGGGGTCTCTCCATGGTGGGGGGTGAGGTGCAGGGCATGAGCTCCCCCAGCTTTGAACCCATCTACCCTGGGGTCCACAGTGACTACGGGGGCTGTGAACCCGCACTGAGCCCTGGCGCCTCACCTAGGGGCGCCTCATCCCAGGGCCACCAGACTGA
This sequence comes from Madoqua kirkii, assembly GCA_006408675.1. Taxonomy (NCBI): domain Eukaryota; kingdom Metazoa; phylum Chordata; class Mammalia; order Artiodactyla; family Bovidae; genus Madoqua; species Madoqua kirkii. The sequence continues at coordinate 11,933 of SJYC01133073.1, forward strand.
AGTCTGAACTCCCTCCCTTTTCTCTGCCCTGTGGCCTTGGGCAAGCCCCTCCAGGTTTCCTCATCTGTAAACTAAACTGGTTATTGAAAATATTTGCCCACCTCCGCGGGTTATCAGGAGAATCGATGGAATGTGGTAGATGACTTGACAGGACCCTGTAAGTGGCCAGGGCAAATATTAGCTTTCCAGTCACGCGCTGGCCAGGCCTGGCCTGGTCACGCCAGGATGCCAGGCGCAGGCCACGACATGGAGCCATATCGCACTTTCTCAGGCCTCAGTTTCCTCACCTGTACAATGGGAGAGTGACAGCGCCATGCCTTCCTCCCTGGACTGGTACCGATTCCCTGAAACACCTTGCCTTGTGCACACCTCGTAGAGAGGGCAGCCATAGAGACAGGGGGCCCTTTGGGAGAGTCCAGAGGTCCGTGCCTTTGCGTCTGAGACAGGAAGCAGGCTTCCTTCCTTCCTCGGTTCCTCTGTGGGGGCCTTTTCCCTGCGAGGGCCCAGGCTCTGTGTCACAGCCCTGGGTTCGTGCCCCAGTTCTGCCACCTGTGCCGTGTGACTTCAGGCTTGAGACTGGCCTCTCTGAGCCTTCCCCTGAACCCCCCATCCCCCAACCTCAGCTGCCGAATCGGCTGTTACCACCTCACCAGCCACATGCTGGCACTGGCGCTGCAGGGCCCAGAGCAGGAGAGGGCGGCTCAGAAGCCAGGTGCCCCGCCCCCTGCAATGCCCCAGGGTACCAGCCATCCTGGTTTGCCCAGGACTGAGGAGTTCCTGGAACATGGTGGGGCTTTTGGTGCTAAACCCGGAAATGTCCTGGAACGCCCAGGTCTGCGCGAGTGGTAGGTACCAGGGTCCCATCAATGCTAAGTGAGAGCTGTGCATGTAACCGCCAGTTTCCCAACAGCCTCGTTAAAGCTCGTGTCCATGATACATCTCCATTAACCCAGGATGTCCAAAGGATTGTCGTGACTTTCATCTCAACCTGGAATCCATACAAAAGGCATTGAGCCATTAAGCCTTTTCTTTTTTAGTTTCCAGGGTTTTTTTTTTTTCATTCTTATTGTTTGAAATCTAGTCTATATTTTACACTTAATGGCTAGATTTTGCCAGGTGACATACAGGCTGACCAGCTAACTTTGAATTTTAAGCAATGAAAACAAAACTTTTTAGCATAAGTATATCCTAAATATTGCATGGGACATACTCAAAGTTTATTTATTTATCCGAATTTCGAAGTTACCTGGGTACCTGTGTTTTTATTTTCTGCGTCTACTTTCAGCACATCAGAATAAGGAGGCTCACATTTCAGGGGCTTAATAACCACGGGAGGTCATGGCAAAGCAGGGGGCAGGGCGGATCTAAAGGAACTGGGGTGCCCAGTGGAATCCAAGAGAGCTGGTCCCCCACAGTCAATCTGCAAAGCCCCGTCATGCTCTTTCTCTCTGTCTGCAGCCCCTCTAACCTTTGCCCCTTTGTCTACCTGGAACATTATCAGTTTCAGTCTTGGTCAAGCTTTCTGGCAGCAACTCAACACATTTTATTTCTGATCATCTGCCGTCAGGTAAACAGGCGCCAGGGAAGAAAGTCCATCTCCCTCACACAGTTCTTCCACATCAGCAAATCCTCAAATTCCAGAAAAGGAGTCAGGGCCAGCGTGGGCGACGGGGCAGCTTGGGGGCAAAGGACCTGCCAGGTCCAGAGATTGGGGCTCCCTGGAGCCCACCTCCTTCCCAGGCACCCCTCTGGGCTGTGAGCCTCAGGGTCCTTCCTCCCCGCTCCACCAGGCCCTGGATGGGAAACTCTGAGCCTGGAGTGTCTCTGGCTACCTCAGTTTACACACCCAAAACCACCGGGGGCGGGGGAGGAGAGTTGCAGACCAGGGCCCCGAGGTAGGGAAGTGGAGACAGCTGGGGGGGTGGGGGGGTGATTTGCTGTCACAGCCCCAGTGTGACAGCCCTGGACTAGAACCTGGGGTGTGTGGGTGCACCTCGAGGTGTCAGGGAGTTTTGGTAACAAGGCCCCCTGGAACAGAGGCCCAGAGAGATAGCCGCCTGCCCAAGCTCACACAGCACGTGTGCAGCAGAGCTAGGGGCCGGCCGGGAGCAGCGGATCCTGCCTGCGTGTTCTGTCCCATGGTGCCACACGGTACCAGGCGTCCCTGCCGCCGACGACCCCAGGGGAAGACTCTGAGTGCCCCTTCTCTTGGGTAAAGGGAGGCCCCAAGGGCACCCTGCCTCCTGCAGGCTCACCCAGCCCACAGGGCTGAGCCAGAAACTAGCTCTCACCGGCCACACTGCACACTGGGTGCAGCCCTGCCTGGACCAATCACGGGGTTTGTGGGTCCAGGTGCCCTGGGGTCTCCTCACCCCAGCTCCTCATGCTACCCCTCAAACCCTCGCCACCAGCCCCTCCTTGTCAGGCGCCCCTCTCTGCCTCTCCCATCCGCCAGGAGCCCCGAGGTCAGCCCTGGTTCCCACCCTCCCAGCCCCTCTCCGCATACTCCTTGCTGTGCTTGTTTCAGGGCAGGGCCCTGGTCCTCCATGGCCACCAGGGCCAGGATTAGGACACAGACATCACCTCGGGCACAAAATGCAAGAGGCGACAAAGCAGTCTGTCATCAAGGCGCTTAGTGAGTTCACGCAATATCTTTATTTCTTTACTGTTTACATTTTGGCCATGCCTTTCCGCATGTGGGATCTTTGTTCCCTGACCAGGGGTCGAACCGATATCCCCTGCAGTGAAAGTGCAGTCTTAACCAGTGGACGGGCAGGGAAACCCTCACACAGTGGCTTTACTTTTTAAACATTAGTGCTTGTTTTTGGCTGCGCTGGGTCTCCCTTGCTGCTTGTGGGTCTTCTCTCATTGCACACAATGGCTTTACTTTTTAAACATTAGTGCTTGTTTGGCTGCGCTGGGTCTCCCTTGCTGCTTGCTCTCGGGTCTTCTCTTGTTGCAGCGAGCAGGGAATACTCTTCGTTGTGGTGCGCAGGTTTCTCAGAGCACAGACTCTAGGGCACGCAGGCTCAGTAGCTGTGGCTCACAGGCTTTGTTGCGGCATGTGGGATCTTCCCAGACCAGGGATCGAACCCGTGTCCCCTGCGCTGGCAGGTAGATTCTTAACCACAGAAGCCCCACAATATTTTTAAAAATCAAGACTATAAAAAACACCAAAATCCAGGATGAACAAAACATCAAAGTGTTAAATAAAGGCAGCATCAGCATCTGATTGTTGCAGCAGGTTCCGGTACCGCTCAGCATGGCATGGTTAGAGATACTGCCTTTGTCTGAAGTTTTAACAATTTTGTTCATCTTGGGTTTCGGACATTAATTTTTTTACTCTTTTTTTTTTCCTTTGGTTGCACCATGAAGCATGAGAGATCTTAGTTCCCTGACCAGGATCAAACCTATGCCCCTGCATTGGGAGCACAGTCTTAACCACTGGACCGCGGGGAAGTACCACTTGGGCATTAATTTTGATTTTTTTTCAGTTGCGTCAAAATGCTCTTTTTCTTGATCTCTGAGTGTTTTGGGGCTTCCCCTTAAATGTTGTACACAAGGTGAGGGCCTCCTTGCTTCACCCTGGTCCCAGCGGGAGTGGGGCAAAACATACCCCTGGTCCCCCTCACAGGGCAGGGCTGGTTTTCTGGTTTCCTACCAGGAAATTCTCCAGGTAGGAGAGGTGACAATCCCATGAAAAATGAAATAACAGCTAATAGGCATTGAGTCTATAGGCCAAGCACTGTCCTCACTTCCTCCCGACCTTTCTTTCCTGAGCCCCTAACTGTGCTGAGCGCCCTCCCAGACGCGGACAGAACAAACGTAGAGATGCTTTCCGCATCATACAGAGTCCACATCCCGGTTTGGGGAGAGACGATAATATAACAAAATCCATAAGAATCAGCAGAACATGAGGTGTGCAGTGCTCCTGGCTAAAGACGGGGGGTGGGGGTAGAATGAAGAAAAGGAGCTCTGAACCTTGTTTTAGGCACAGTCACCGAAACAGCACGGTCACCCAGGCAGGAGAGGTGCCACATGGCCCCCTCGCAGACGGGGGAACTGAGGCAGCCCGCGCAGACGGGGGAACTGAGGCAGCCCGCCCATTAAGGGGCAGGGCGGGGCTCCCAGCCTGGGGCCGAGGCAGGAGCGGGCATCGCGGGGAGAAGCTCGGAGACCCCCAGCAGAACCCGGGCTTTCTCCACTCAAAGCGACCGCCTTGATGGTACGTTGGGCGGGACTGTCTCCGCCTCCCTAAAAGGCGAAAGGCCAGGTTGGCTCAGCCGGGCCGGTGTCCGCCCCGCCTCCTCGCCATGGACCACCCCGGGGTGGGCCCTCTAAGGCCGTCCCCCAGGGCTGGCAACGTGACCGCTCGCCCTCAAGTGTGCAAGTTCATTCATCCAGGGGACCCTGCTGACTCACGCTTATGAAAGTGATTTTCCTGGCCCCGCCCTCCGCCCGCCTCTTCCCAGCCCCTGAATACCCGGGCTTCCCGGCCTCTCGCACCCTCTTGGATCCCCACGGGGTAATGTGCGTCCCGCTCCCTCGGCCGGCTCCCTGAGAGGCCCGACCGCGCTCCCCAGTGTCCTCGACCCTGGCCGGTCAGGTGAGTGACCCGGGCGAGGCTTGGGGGAGGTGGAAGGTAGCCCAACCCGAGCAGGGCCCTGGAGCCAGGCAGGGGGACCCCAGGCGGTCCTGAGGGCGGACCACCCCGGCTTCCCCACGACCAGCATATCCCCTCAAACCCCGAGATCCTCCCCCACCCCTCCTGGCCATGCCCATCTCCAGGTGCCTGGCACCCTCGCCGACAGCTGCCCTGCCTGCTGGCTTGCTGGGAGTTCACCTCAGCCCACGTGATGCTACTCCAGGCAGGAAAGAGAGGTGTGGCCAGCCCAGGCTGGCTGCCCAGGTCCCGCGGGCAGCCTGGGTTGCTGCCCTCTGACCCCGCCTCTCCTGCTCTCATGGGACCGAACCCCCAGGGTCAAGGGGGACCTGGCCTCTCACAGGAGGGTTGGAGGTGCCGAGAATGAGTGGTCGGGTTTCAGAGGGTCTGGAGAGCTCTTGGGGCTCCAGATGAGGGACGCTCTGGGGGCACTGGTGTCATGGGGTGGGCGCAGAGGCCAAGGGCTCACCCTGGTGACTGGCAGGTGGCACTTGGGCTGACGGGGCACCTCCCCATCCTCCCCTGCCCCAGCCTCACGGCACTCTCTCGGGGGCACTGTTGTGCCATCTTCCTCAGAGGGGACTCCGACAGGTGTCACAGGGGGTTGGGGTGTGGTCTCTGACATTCCTGGAAAAGACACCTTCCTCCTGGCCCCAGTTTTTCCCTTTGGGCAATAGGGATAACAGGGGGAAAAAATCCATGGGGTGGGGTAGGAGGGTTGTCATTAAAGTGAAATGAGCAAAAATACCACAGATGCTCAGTAAATGTAGCCTTCAGGTGTCCTAAGCCTTAGAGCAGTGTAAGCATCCATAACCCTAGAAACTGCAATGCTCCAGACTACGCTCCACACCCGAGAAGGCGCGATTATTCCCATTTCTTTTACGCTGCTTTCCTCCTGTGAACTTGAAGGCCTTTTTAATGTCAACATTTGCCGTCTTCAACCAGAGGAACGTTGGAAACCGACTTTCCCAGCTCCCCAAAACTAAACAGTGTGTGAGAAATAGGAAGTTACACTTTCAAATGGAAAGTTGGCAGCGTGCACTCTTCTGAGGAGGTTTCGAGAGCGCCAAGTCTCGGGACTTGGGCGCTGTGTGTATTGCGGTGCAGGAAGCAACCGCTCAGGTCAGCCTCTGGGTGGTGACCTCATGCGTGTGGCATCCAGAAGTTTCTGGCATGAGCACTGGACGTGGGGTCCAAAAGCCCTGGTGGTGAATGGGCCTTCTTCCTCCTGGGAGCGTGAAGGAGTGGGGGGCTCGAGGGGCAGTCTATAGTGGTTCCTCATCTATAAACAGGGGCTCCTGCAAACACCCCTCTTACTGGCACTGGGAGGATTCACAGGGACAGGGCAGAAAATGACTTGGCCCGGGGTAGGTGCTCCATGGGCACCCCGTGTGGCAGGCTCTGGGGTGTCTAGGGACCAAACTCTCAATTCATTATCCACTGGCTCTGTGACCTCAGGGGCGTGACCTCACTGCTGTGAGCCTCAGTTTGCTCATCTGTAGAGTGGGTTCCCTGAGGATGAAAGGTGCTGATGCGAAAGGATGTGGTGACGGGGATGTCGCCTGCGTCCTGTCGTCACTGTTCCTGGGGACAGTGAGGACATCAGCGTGGCACCCTGGGGTCGGGTGAAGGGAGTGTTCTAGGAACCACAGCCCCTGCCCCAGGGCCACCGGCACACCCAGTGGCTGTCCAGTGAGATGCTGCCCACCCCCCCAGCTGGAGTCCTGGGACAGAGCTGCACTCAGCCTGGAGGGGCCTCCATCACATGCTGCCACACCCCGTGACACTCTGTCACACTGCCTCGGGGAGGCACGAGAAGGCCCTCGCACAGGGCAGCCCAGGCTCAAAACCAGTTGAGCCTGCACCCCTTGTGGCAAATTCCCCACAAGCCATCCAGGACGGTGAGACACTTGCTGGGCCTTAGCTTCCCCATCTGTAATATGGGTGCGGTCATGAGAATACTTCTAACAACACGGTTAAATATGGGTTAAGTTGGTGAATGTGCGTCAAGTGTTCAAGGCATGCTCAGCAGAAACGTTGGTTGTTCTATGTGGCCGTGGTGTCACCCCAGAGCGGACAGCAGGGTCCCTGCAGGGAACCAGGAGTGGAGCGGGCCAAGGGGCTCCTGATGGGTGACACAGCTCACGGCCCAGGCCCCACTGAGGCGGTTCTCAGGAGACCGGAGGGCACAGCCCCCTGTGACACCCGAGGTGCCCTGCTGCCTCTGAGCCCCCCTGTCCTTACCTGCCAGCCGGAGATGACGGCGCCCACCTCTCCGGGTTCCTGCGGGGCACAGATGCTGTGGCTTAGCTGCAAGCTCCTCTCCTGACAAACGGTAAAGTGCCGTGGGTGGGCCCATTGTCGGACACCCAGGTCCTCCAGCCAGCCCCTCCGCTGTCCCCTCCCCGCCTGGTGAGGGACACAGGTGTTGCTGTCACTCTCAGCACATCAGAGGTCACACGCCGGCCTCGGTCGTGCTCCCTCAGCCCGTTCAAGATTTGCAAAAAACATGAATCAGTTGCCCACTCTTCCGAATCAGGGAATTCACATAAAAATCCAGATTTAAGCTTTTTCTTGGAAGAATTCTGAAGGGGGGTGATGCCAGGCTCCCATCCCTGGCTGCTCAGGGCGATCTGGGCCCTGTGCCACTGGCTCACCCTTTCACTTGCTATGAGCCAGATCTCATAGCAAGGTCTTGGCCTCCCTGGAGACAGGCCGAGAGGCCTGCACGGGGTGTTCAGGCAAAGCTGCGCTGGGGGAACGTGGAGAAAGTGGGTCTGGACTCACCTGGAGAGACCTGCTGCTCCAGGTTCTGGGGTTGGGTCCGTCGGAGTGATTTGGACTCATGGCCAGCAGAGGGCGCTGGTGCTCCAGAGACGAGCAGTTTTAAAGGCGTTTCTCCTCAAACCTAGAGGCTTTGGCCTCTGTGTGTCCGCCTATTCTAGCCCAGCCCCTGAGTCCTGGGCTCTTCCCAATGGCCCGTTTTCTCCAAGTCAGTATGCCATGTACATCACCTCCCTGTGTCCCCCTACCCCCCAACAAACCTATGAGGTAGAGACTATGATTATTCCCATTATACAGATGAAGAAACCAAGACCCAGAGAGATCCTCAGAGTGCCTCTCCAGGGCCGGGTCCACTGAAGACCTGAAGGCTGGCCTGTGAGGTGGGGGTGTGGCTGTCACAGGCATGCTGGGCAGGGCTTGCGTCAAGAAAGAGCCAACTCATTGGAAAGATTGAAGGCAGGAGAAGAGGGTGACAAAGGATGAGATGGTTGGATGGCATCACCTACTTAACAGACATGAGTTTGAGTGAACTCCAGGAGGTGATGAAGGACACGGTGGCCTGGCGTGCTGCAGTCCATGGAGTCACAAGAGTCAGACACGACTTGGTGACGAAACAACTGTTACCACCTGTAATGAGATGGGAGTGTGGAGTGAGGCTCAGAGAGCGGGAGGCAGCCAGGCTGAGAGAGCCCTACATTATTAGGCCTGTTTAGGAGGCAGCAGGTGTGAGAGGAGCGTCATCGTTGACTCAGGGAGGGCCCTGGGCTTGACCCTGAGGCCAACGGGAGGCCACCCTGCAGCTGGGAAGTGACCGCCTGACTCCCCAGCTCAGCAAGTGGCCCCTCTTCCCCTGTGCCCCCAGGTTGGCTGCCAGCCCCACATCCCTCGCCAGCTGCAGCCATGAGCAACCGGAGGAAGGACCACCTTGGAGCCAGCAGCTCAGAGCCCCTCCCGGTCATCATCATTGGTGAGTGCTGCTCAAGGCAGGGGGATTGGGTGGGTCGGAGGTCAGGAGCATTCACTCAGCGCTCTGTTCAGCAGTTTCTAAAACATCATTTCAAACAGTCTTTCCAGGAACCTGCAAGGCAGGAGCAGAATGACCTGGAGAGGCTGCCCGGCAGGGTGGGCTGCTGGTGATAAGCGGGCAACTGGCCTGTGCTCCTCTGCACTGGGTGCCTGAGCGAGAGGACACAGCAGCTGCATGTGATGCTGCCCTCAGGTCTGCAGAAAGGGGGACAGAGGCCCCCGCCCTCCAGGCCAGCATCAGGCTGAGCCACGTGAAATGGCCCTTTTTGTAAGTTCAGGACAGTTGCGCATCAGCGATTTCACATGGTTCATCCTGACCGTTGTCCCATAAGTAGGACTCAGGACAGCACAAGATAAGAGGACAGATAAGAAGTGATGTCATGAGGCTAATTG
>SJYC01133078.1:0-99080 GCA_006408675.1 Madoqua kirkii
CCGGGGCGGGGGGCGGGGGCCCCTCGGGAGGGAGCCGGGTGTGGGCGGGGGGAAGGGGGGACAGGCCTGTCTCTGAGCCCCCCCTTTCTCTCTGCATGCAGCCATGTGGACACCAAGGAGCTTTGTGGTAGGTGCCACTGTGTAGGGACCCAGACTTGGGTACACAGTGATTCTCCGGCGGGAGGGGAACAGATGGTGGTGGGAGGACCCAGGGGAAGGGTGCGATGCTCCTACGACCTTTGACCTCTGCTTCCCATCCTCCCCCAGACTACTTTGTGGACCACATGGGGGACTATGAGGACGTCCTGGCTTCCCTGGAGACCTTAAACCATTCCGTGCTGAAGGCCATGGGCTACACCAAGAAGGTCAGCGGGTGTGGGTGGCCCTGGGGGTCGAGGGCCTGAGCGCCGGTTTTGGGTCTGAGAGCATCCTGGCCCAGGGGTGCCTGTGTCTGTGATGACAGGTGTTGGGTAAAGCCAGCTCCAAAGCAGGCATTGCTTGGACATCTCAAAGGTGCACGGTGAACTGGAGTGAGGGGAGGGGCTTGGGAAAGGGTCTGTCCAGCAGCGTCCGGTTTGGAGCACAAGGCCATTGCCTGGAATCGGGCTCAGTCCTGGGACTCAGTCCTAGAGAGGGAGTGGACACCAGGTCCAAGGACAGGTGTCAGCCATGCCGGTCTCACGGCCTCTGCAGCAGGATTACAGATGAGGAGGAAAGAGGGTGAACGTGAGCCCCTGATCTTGATCAGGAGCTCCAGCGTGTCTGGGGCAAGTGCGCCGTGTTCAGGTCGGGAGACTGGAGCTGGGTGCTGGAACCACCAGGAGGGTTGGCTGAGTTCAGGACTCCCCACGTGTCCTGGAGAGAGAGAGAGTCCCAGCGTGGCTTCAGGCATAGGCCGATTACTTTGCTGGCATCCGTACTCTGGAGGAGTGCAGAAGGTGGGAGTTGGAGCAGGTCATGGGCTGGGTGGTGGCATGGCTCAGGGGCCACAGGCAGCCCATCTCCTGGCTCCACATCCCACCTGAGAGCCTGCTCCCACGCTGGCTGGTGCTTCTGGGGGTGGGGGCACAGGCGGGGTGTGTTCCTTCTCTCCGTCCACACGCGAGAGGCGCCATCAGTTTCCTGAGGATCTACCACAGCAGGATTTAGCGCTCACTGTAATTCCCGCAGCAACCCTGCGGGCTGTGCCTGTTGCCGCCACCAGCCTTCTGTTTTTTGACTGCCCTGGGCCTCCGTTGTTGTGCCCGGGCCATCTCTACTTGTGCTGAGTGGGAGCTACTCTTTGCTGCTGTGCTCAGACTTCCTTTGTGGCGGGGCATAGGCTCTAAGGGCACACGAGCTCAGCTGTGGTGGCGCACGGGCTTAGTTGCTCTGTGGCATATGGGGTCTTACTTCCTGGACCAGGAGTTGAACCCACGTCCCCTGCATTGGCAGGCAGACTCTTAGCCACTGGACCGCCAGGGAAGTCCACTCCCCCGCTTTCACAGCTAGGGCAATAGAGGGCTCAGGAAGGTGAGCCCAGCAGAGAGGTAGCCAGACAGCCAGAGCTTCCTGCTAAAGTGGGAGGGGAGCTTTAGCAGGGACCCAGCCCGAGGTACGGAGCACAGCCTGGGGCTGAGCTATCTGGGGCTGGAGGGGCCACACCGTGCTGGACAGGTGTCATACCGGAGGGCGTGCAGCCCTTCTGAGCGGTGGGAACTCAGGAAGGAGCAGCCCACCTGCTGGTTGAGGCCAGGGGGCTTAGCTGGTAAAGTCAGCCAGACCAGGCCAAAGGATCCTGGCCAGTCACTTGTCTTTCTGAACCTCAGTTTCTCCAGCTGTGAAATGGGAGCATTCACCTTCCAGAGTCCTCGCAAGGTCCGAATAAAGTGAAAGGTCTCTAAGCTGCCGAGCACAGCTCCAGCACAGAGCAGACGCGACTAGCAGTGTGGTCAGGCCCCTGTTGTGTGCTTTTTCCACATGCTGCTCGGCTCCCACCCTGCCCCATGTCAGGGAATCCCCCCCCTCCCCATATATCCACCCACAGCTGGGCCCGACCCCAAGCTGCCACAGCCCCACATGGAAATGTGTGTCCTCCTGTCCTCCATGTCTGTCCTCCTGTCGTGCTGTTTAGAGTCTTGGTGTGTTAAAGTATTTTTTAACGTTGCGTGAGACCACTTCCCTTTCATTGCTCATCCTTGTACACTATTGACATTCTGAAAATGTCAAGATGGACAGTGGCTTTAGCAGGCAACAAGGAAAGCCCCCACCTCCAGAACCCTTGCACAGTGTGGCGGCCCCAGCTCTGTTCCTCAAGCGTTGTGTGAGGTGAGCCAGCTGCCCACGTGGGACTCCTTGCAATTGAAGTCACCACCTTGAGCCTCAGTTTTCAAATCTGTGAATGGGGCCACTGCCCAGCAATGTTATCTTGGCATTATTAATGTGTACTTGTCTCTCCATCTTTGGGCTTAACAATTCAGAGATGTGACACAATTCCCCGTCAGGGAGCAGATTTTAATGCCTACTAGTACAGCTTAGAGCGGTTTGGGGGATTTTTGCTCTTGGAAATCTTGCAGCCTTTGGTGTGTTCTTAGTGGTGGTGGTAGTGATGGGAGATTGTCACAATGGTGACTGGCATTTCTTTGTTTTTTAATTGACATATACATGATTTGCAATGTTGTGTTAATTCCTGCTGTACAACAAAGTGATTCAGTACATATATACACGTTCTTTTTTAAAATACTATTTTCTGGTTGATCATAGGATGTTGGATATGGCTCTCTGTGCTTGTCGTTTATCCGTTTTATATATGACAGCGTATATCTGCTAGCCCAAGTGGTGGTGGTAGTGATGGAGATTGTCACAATGGTGACTGGCATTTCTTTGTTTTTTAATTGACATATACATGATTTGCAATGTTGTGTTAATTCCTGCTGTACAACAAAGTGATTCAGTACATATATACACGTTCTTTTTTAAAATACTATTTTCTGGTTGATCATAGGATGTTGGATATGGCTCTCTGTGCTTGTCGTTTATCCGTTTTATATATGACAGCGTATATCTGCTAGCCCAGCCTCCCGCTCCATCCCTCCGCCAGCCCCCTGCCCCTTGGCAGCCACCTGTCTGCTCTCTGTGTCCGTAATTTTGTTCATTTCATAGATGAATGCGTTTGTGCCACATTTTAGCTTCCGCGTATAAGTGATATCAGATGGCATTTGTCTTTCTCTGTCTGGTTCGCGTCACTTAGTGTGATGGTCTCTAGTTGCATCCATGTTGCTGCAAATGGCATTGTTTCATTTCCTGTTTTATGGCTGAGTCATCTTCCATTGTATATCTTTTTTAAGATTTGTTTCTTATCTGTGGCTGCTCTGGGTCTCCCTTGGTGTGCAGGCCTTTCTCTAGTTGCCGTGAGCGGGGGCTACTCCCTCTTTGCAGGGCCCAGGCTCCTCCTCGCCGCGGCCTCTCTTGCTGCAGGGCGCAGGCTGTAGGGCAGGTGGGCTCAGCAGCTGTGGCTCCTGGGCTCCAGAACACAGGCTCAATAGTTGTGGCTCACAGGCTTAGTTGCTGTGTAGCAAGTGGCATCTTCCCGGACTGGGGATCAAACCCGCTTCTCCTGCATTGGCAGGTGGATTCTTCGCCGCTGAGCCCCCAGGGAAGCCCTCCATTGTATATTGTCTTCTATTTAAGTGATGTATCGCACTGATCTGTGTATTGTTGAACCACCTTTGTAAACCTGAGATGAATCCCACTTGGTCATGGGACTTCTTTTATGTCATGATCTTTTTAATGTGTTATTGGATTTGATTTTTTTGATATTTTATTGAGAATAGCATTTCTTTTTCTTTGCATGCTTTCTCATCGGTTTTTGTCTGGAGAAAGGAGGCTCGCTGATTATTTCAAATACTTCTCTCGTGTCCATCGGTTTGGTTGACTCGTTTGCTTTTGCAGACATGCAGTCCTAGAAGCGTTGTTAGCTAGCACAGTTATCTTCATTTCTGATTTGTGTTCCTACTCTTTCTCTGTTGTGTCCTGTTGCATTTTCTCCAAATTCTCAAACACTGTAATGATGTTACGTCAAGCTTCCTTGTTTCACTTCTGAGGTTCAAATGCATCTCTCTAGTTCTTCACTAATTATAACATTAATACCAGCTCTTATTTTTAGAATCCTCTTCAGCCTGTAAAAAAATATTTTTGTATTCCTTTCATTAAATTTTGCCTTAGGGGGTGGTAGTGAATTCTTTCAAATGCCATTTTTTTTTTCTTTCTCAGGGATCATATGATTTTTCTTGAACTATTGATGAGGTAGATTCTATTATTAGATTCTCTCCTATTGAACAATCCTTAGCCTCCTGTGATAAACCCTAATTGGCACATTTTTCTTTTACTGTAGTTCTGAATCCTTGTCACTAGCTGAGCATTTTATCTCTGTCTATATCAGAAATTGAGATTGGATGATAGTTTGGGACTGAACTGTAGGTGGTTTTGCATATCTTCCTGTGTGTGAATCAGCTTGTCTAACTCAGAGTCATTTTTCTACTCAAAAATAGAATTAATGCATAGGCTTGGGTTGAGGTACTTAAACAGGAGGAGAGGATTATTTTAATAGTGATTTTAAAGTCAGCCTTACTTTTAGTTAAATTTTTGCTGTCCATTATAATATTTTTTTAAACAGAACTGCCGTGGACATGTTCAGTTTTATGCTCAATAATGCTTAGCATGCTCTTATGCTTTTTTTAAAAATTCTTAATCACTGTCTGATACAAGACAGACACATAATTCAGATTACATTCAATAAAACATCTGCCGACAGAGCTCAGGTCTTGATTTGATTTTTTTTCCTTATTTTGCTGCGTTTAAACTTCTGTTTGACAGTTTGGCCCGTTTTAATTAGCTGTTTCTAGAAATGGGCCCCTGACACGTTTATTCAACTTTCCTATTATAGTGTATTTTCTTGTTCAGTGCCTCGGTCGTGTCTGACCCTGCGACCCCGTGGACTGCGGCACACCAGGTATCCTCTGTCCTTTGCTGTCTCCCGGAGCTTGCTCAGACTCCTGTCCACTGAGGCAGTGATGCCATCCAACCATCTCCTTCCCCTTCTCATGCCCTCAGTCTTTCCCAGCATCAGGGTCTCTTTCAGTGAGTTGACTCTTCATCAGGTAGCCAAAGTATTGGAGGTTCAGCTTAAGCATCAGCCCTCCCAATGAATATTCAGGGTTGATTTCCTTTAGGATTGATCTCCTTGCTGTCCAAGGAACTCTCAAGGGTCTTCTCCAACACCACACTTCAAAATCATCAATTCTTTGGCCTTTAGCCTTCTTTGTGAAGTCCAGTTCTCAAATCTGTATGTGACTACTGGAAAAACCGTAGCTTTACAGACCTTTGTTGGTTGCAGAGTGATGTCTCTGCTTTTTAATATGCTGTCTAGGTTGGTCATAGCTTTTCTTTGAAGGAGCCAGTGTCTTTTAATTTCATGGCTGCAGTCACCATCTGCAACGATTTTGGAGCCCAAGAAAATAAAATCTGTCACTGTTTCCATTTTTTCCCCATCTATTTGCCGTGAAGTGATGGGACCGGCTGGCACGATCTTAGTTTTTTGAATGTTGGAGTTTTAAGCCAGCTTTTTCACTCTCCTCTTTTACCCTCATCAAGAGGCTCTTTAGTTCCATTTTGCTTTCTGCCATTAGGGTGATATCATCTGCCTATCTGAGGTTGTTGATATTTCTCCTGGCAATCTTGATTCCAGCTGGTGCTTCATCCAGCCTGGTATTTTGGTCTACATATCAGTAAAATAAGCAGGGTGATAATCTACAGCCTTGATGTACTCCTTTCCCAATTTTGAACCAGTCCATTGTTCCATGTCTGGTTCTAACTGTTGCTTCTTGACCTGCATATAAGTTTCTCAGGAGTCAGGTAAGGTGATATGGAAGTCCCATCTCTTTAAGAACTTTCCAGTTTGTGATCCACACAGTCAAAGGCTTTATAATAGTCAATGAAGCAGAAATAGATGGTTTTCTTGAATTCCTTTGCTTTCTGTATGATTCAGCGAATGTTGGCAATTTGATCTCTGGTTCCTCTGCCTTTTCTTTTTAAATTTTATTTATTTTTTAATTGAAGGATAATTGCTTTACAGAATTTTGTGCTTTCTGTCACACCTCCACATGAAAGAGTCATAGGTATACATATGGCCCCTTCTTCTGCCTTTTCTAAATCCAGCTTGTACATCTGGAAGTTCTCGGTTCAGGTACTGCTGAAACCTAACTTGAAGGATTTTGAGCATTACCTTGCTAGCATGTGAAATGAGTACAGTTGTGCGCTAGTTTGAACATTCTTTGGCATTGCCCATCTTTGGGACTGGACTAAAAATATATATACCTTTTCTAGTCCTGCGGCCACTGCTGAGTTTCCCAAATTTGCTGACATACTGGGTGCAGCACTTGAACAGCATCATCTTTTAGGATTTGAAAGAGCTCCGCTGGAATTCCATTACCTCCACTAGCTTTGTTTGTAGTAATGCCTCCTAAGGCCCACTTAACTTCACACTCAAAGATATTTGAGTCGAAGTGAGTAACCACACCATCGTGGTTGTCTGTGTCATTAAGACGTTTTTTGTACAGTTCTGTGTATTCTTGCCACCTTTTCTTAATCTGTTCTGCTAGGTCCTTGCCATTTCTGTCCTATATTGTGCCCATCTTTGCATGAAATATTCCCTTGGTGTATGTAATTTTCTTGAAGAGATCTCTAGTCTTTCCTCTTCTGTTGTTTTCCTCTATTTCTTTGCATTGTTCACTTACGAAAGCTTTTTTGTCTCTCCTTGCTATTGTTTGGAACTCTACATTCAGCTGGGTAGATCTTTTTCTTTCTCATTTGCCTTTCACTTCTCTTCTTTCCTCAGCTATTTGTAAGACAAATATAAACAACCATTTTGCCTTCTTGCATTTCTTTCTCTTGGGATGGTTTTGGTCACTGCCTCCTGTCCCGTGTTACAAACCTCCACATCGATCTTCAGGCACTCTATCAGAGCTAATCTCTTGAATCTGTTTGTTACTTCCACGGTATAATCATAAAGGATTTGATTTGAATCATGACGTGAATGGCTTAGTCATTTTCATGACTTTCATCAATTTAAGTCTGAATTTTGCAGTCAGGAGTTCATGATCTGAGCCACAGTCAGCTCCCGGTCTTATTTTTGCTGACTGTAAAGAGCTTTTCCATCTTCGGCTGCAAAGAATATAATCAATCTGATTTCGATGTTGACCATCTGGTGACGTCCACGTGTGGAGTTGTCCTTTGTGTTGTTGGAAGTGGGTGTTTGCTGTGACCGGCACGTTCTCTCTGTTAGCCTTTGCCCTGCTTCATTTTGTACTCCAAGGCCAAATTGGCCTGTTACTCCAGGTATCTCTTGACTTCCAATTTCAGCATTCTAGTCCCATGATGAAAAGGACATCTTTGCTTGGTGTTAATTCTAGAAGGTCGTCATGAAAGTGAAAGTTGCTCAGTCGTGTCTGACTCTTTGCGACCCCACGGACTATACAGTCCATGGAATTCTCCAGCCCAGAATACTGGAGTGGGCAGCCTTTCCCTTCTCCAGTGGATCTTCCCAACCCAGGGATTGAACACAGGTCTCCTGCACTGCAGGCGGATTCTTTACCAGCTGAGCCACCAGGGAAGCTCAGAAGGTCTTCATGGCACTGTCCAGCTTCAGCTTCTTGGGCATTACTGGTCAGGGCATAGACTTGGATTACTGTGATGTTGCATGGTTTGCCTTGGAAACGAACGGAGATCATTCTGTTGTTTTTGAGGTTGCACCCAAGTACTGTATTTCGGATTTTTTTGTTGACTGTGAGGGCTACGCCGTTTCTTCTGTGGGATTCTTGCCCACAGTAACATATAATGGTCATCTGAATTAAATGTGCCCGTTCCTGTCCATTTTAGTTCACTGATTCCTGAGTGGCACTCTTGCCATCTCCTGCTTTGACCACATCCAGCACACCTTGAGTCGTGGACCTGACATTCCAGGTTTCTATGCAGTGTTGTTCTGTGCAGCATCAGACTTCGCTTTCCCCACCAGACACATCCACAGCCGAGCAGTGTTTCCAGCCACTTCATTCCTTCTGGCATGCTGAGTCACTTCATCATGTCCAACTCTTTGTGACCCCATGGACTGTAGCCTGCCAGGCTCCTCTGTCCATGGGATTCTCCAGGCAGGAATACTGGAGTGGGTTTCCACGCCCTCCTCCAGGGGACCTTCTGACCCAGGGATTGAACCCACGTCTCTTAGGTCTCCTGCATTGGCAGGCGTTTTCTTTACCTCTGCGCCACCGTTCTTTCTGGAGCTGTTAGCAACTGCTCTGTGCTCTTCTCTGGTAGCATATTGGACACCTTCTGACCTGGGGGACTCATCTTCTGGTGATCCTTTTGCCTTTTCATACTGTTGATGGTGTTCTCTTGGCAAGAATGCCAGAGTGGTTTGCCGTTTCCTCCTCCAGTCAACCACGTTTTGTCAGAACTCTTCACCATGACTGATCCGTCTTGGATGGCCCTGCATGGCATGGCTCATAGCTTCACTGAGTTACACAAGCCCCTTCATCACCTCCAGGCTGTCGTCTATGAAGGGGGCCAGAGTAATATTCCATTGTATATCTGTACCACATCTTCTTAAGTTTTTATTGTGTATTGAGGTATAGCAGATTAACAACGTTGAGATAGTTTCAGGTGAACTGGGAAGGAATTCAGCCATAGATATACATGTGTCCATTCTCCCCCAGACTCCCGTCTGATCCAGGCTGCCGTATAACGTTGCGCAGAGTTCCCTGTGCTGTGCAGTAGGGCCTTCTTGGTTATCTGTTTTACATATAGCAGTGTGTACCACGTCTTCTTTATCCGTTCTTCTGTTGATGGACATTTAGGTTGCTTCCATGTCTTGGCAGCCATGAACATTGGGGTGCATGTATCTTTAAAATTTTTTATTGGAGTATAGCTGATTTACAATGTTGCCGTAGCTTTAGGTGGACAGCAAAGTGACTCAGTTAACAGAAACATATACATGCTTGTTGTTCAATCACTCAGTCGTGTCTGACTCTCTGCGACCCCATGGACCGCAGCACGCCTGGCTTCCCTGTCCATCACCAACTCCCGAAGCTAACTCAAACGCATGTCCATGGAGTCGGTGATGCCATCCAGCCATCTCATCCTCTGTCATCATCACACTCAGTCGTGTCTGACTCTCTGCGACCCCATGGACCGCAGCACGCCTGGCTTCCCTGTCCATCACCAACTCCCGAAGCTAACTCAAACGCATGTCCATGGAGTCGGTGATGCCATCCAGCCATCTCATCCTCTATCATCATCTTCTCCTCCTGCCCTCAGTCTCTCCCCAGCATCAGAGTCTTTTCCAATGAGTCAGCTGTTTGCATCAGATGGCCAGAGTATTGGAGCTTCAGCATCAGTCCTTCCAATGAATATTCAGAACTGATTTCTTTTAGAATGGACTGGTTGGATCTCCTTGCAGTCCAAGGGACTCTCAAGAGTCTTCTCCAGCCCCACAGTTTGAAAGCATCAATTCTTTGGCACTCAGCCTTCTTTATTCCACATATAAGCAGTATCATGTAACATTTGTCTTTTTCTGACGTGTGTCACTCAGCATGACAATCTGTGGGTCCATCCACGTTGCTGCAGATGACATTATTTGGTTCTTTTTTATGGCTGACATTCCATTGTATACATGCACCACATCTTCTTTATCCTCTTTATCCATCCTCTGCTGATGGACATCTAAGTTGCGTCCGTGTCCTGGCTATCGTAAACACTGCCGCAGTAAACATTGGGGTGCCTGTATCTTTTTGAATTAGGACTTTTTCTGGAATATGCCCATGAGTGGAATTGCTGGGTCATATGGTAGCTCTGTTTCTGGTTCTCCATAGTGGCTGTGTGTGTGCTCAGTCATGTCTGTTTCTTTGTGACCCCGTGGACTGTACCCACCAGGCTCCTCTGTCTGTGGTATCTTTCTGGCAAGAATACTAGCAAGTGGATTCTTTGCCACTGAGCCACCTGGGAAGCCCATAGTGGCCACACCAGTTTACATTTCCACCAGCAGTATAGGAGGATTCCCTGTTCTCGGCACCCTCTCCAGCATTTATTGTTTGTAGATATTTGATGATGGCCATTCTAACTGGGGTGAGGTGGTACCCCGTTGTCGTTTTGATTTGCATTTCTTTAACAATTAGTGATGTTGAGCATCTTTTCATTTGCTTTCTGGTTATCTGGAGGTCTTCTCTGGAGAAATAGTTGTTTAGGTTTTCTTCCTGTTATTTGATTGGGTTGTTTGCTTCTTTTTGATATTGAGCTGCATGAGCTGTTTGTATATTTTGGAGATTAATCCCTTGTCAGTCACATCGTTTGCAAGTTTTTTCTCCTAGTCTGTGGATTGTCTTTCTGTTTTGCTTATGGTTTCCTTTGCTGTGTGAAAGCTTTTGAGTTTACTTTGGTCCTGGTTTCTTTTTTGCTATTTTCATTACTCTAGGAGGGGCATCAAAAAAGATGTTGCTGCGATTTAACACAAAGAGTGCTCTGCCTGTGTTTTCCTGTAGGAGTTATAGTGTCTGGCCTTACATTTAGGTCTTTGATACACTCTGAGTTTATGTATGGTGTTAGAGAACGTTCTAATTGCACTCTTTTAAGCTGCTGTCTGGTTTTCCCAGAATGACTTATTGATGAGACTGTCTTCCCCCCGTTGTATATTCCTACCGCCTTTGTCGTGGACTAATTGACCATAGGTGGCAGGTTTATTTCTGGGCTTTCTGTCCTATTCCTCTGAGCTATATTTCCGTTTTTATTGCCAGTATCATGGTCTTTTGATGGCTGTAGCTTTGTAGTTTTAGCCTGAAGTCAGGGAGCCTGATTCCTTCAGCTCTGTTTTTCTTTCTCAAGATTGCTCTGGCTATTCAGGGTCTTTTGTGTTTCCACTCAATTTTTTTTTTTTAATTTGTGGCTGTGCTGGGTCTGTGGTGCTACACACCGGCTTTCCCTAGTTGTGGCAAGCAGACACTGCTCTCTGATTGTGTGAGGGCCTCCCACTGTGTGGCTTCTCTTGTTGCAGAGCATGAACTCTAGGCCCCATAGTTGCAGCGCGTGGGCTCAGTGGTTGTGGCTCCCAGGCCCCAGAACACAAGCTCAGTAGCTGTGGCACGTGGTCTTAGTCGCTCCATGGCATACGGGGTCTTCCTGGAGCAGGGGTGGAACCTGTGTCCCCTGCGTTGGCAGGTGGTCTTAACCGCTGGCCCACCAAGGAAGGCCTTCCATTCAGATTTTAAATTTTTTTGTTCTAGTTTCTGTGAAAAATACTATTGGTAATTTGATAGGAATCACGCTGAATCTGTATATTGCCTTGGAAATAGTTTGTTCATTTTGGCAGTATTGATTCTGTATCTTTACTACTGAATCTACTGTATCTCTAGTTTTTATCGTTATTATTTTCTACTTCCTATTTCCTTAGGTTTATTGTTGTGACTGTAGTTTTTCATATGTGAAATAGAATGCTTAAATTTGTTTTGAATAATGAAGTGTAGAAATCTACCTCTGAATGATACTCTCACTGTAATGACAGAGTTTAGAATGTAGTATTTCCTCTCTCTGTATCCTCTAATGGTTTGTTAGGTCCTCACTCGCTTCCTGGTATTAGGATAAAACCAAGTGACCAGTAGTTTGTATTCTAGTTTTGTTGTTGCTGTTTTTTTAACATGCTGAGATTTCTTCACGACATATTATTTTGTTTTTTTTTTTAATTATGGATACTTGAGATGATGATGTGGCTCATACTTAAAGAATATAAAATCTCAGCATATTTATCCCTTCTTTGTTATGAAATATGTTTTTAAAAAGACAACTTTGTGTAAAGGTAAGAGTGTCTCTTGTACAATTATGAAATGAACACATGTGAAAGATTTTATTTAGCTCATTAATGTGAAAACCAGTAAAACGTTAAACCGGCTCCAAGGAGACTTCAAAGAACATTTGCCATACATAAGACGACAGGAATTCTGAGATGAATCTGTGAATAAATACAGTCAGTTGCATTCTACTAGGCAAAATTCATATGCATTTCTGTGGATGAGAATTCTTTGCATTACTGTCAACTTTTTATATGCTAGAGTTTTAAAAGTAGCTCCGAAACAAGCAAAGACTTAGATAACCCAGAAGAGTGGATTGGACAAGGAACCCAGTCATCTTTTTTTTTTGCCCATTTCACATTTTCTCAATAATGCCATTTACAGTAGACATTTATTGTTTGTAATTTATGTGTTTTGTGGGACTCTGTTGGGCTAATTTCTCACATAGAATTTTATTTTGTCATTTAACTTTTGTAATTCTAGTATTTTTCTTCCATGCTGTTTGATGCCTATAGACCTTGTTATCATATTTTGTTATGTAAATAATACATATTCAATATTCAGGAAGTAGAGAGAAATACAAAGAAAATTTTCAAATCACTTCTAATTCCTACTATCTCTAACCACTGTCACCATTTTAGCTGATAATTGATTTCTTTGAGCCTGTTTTCTTCCTATGTGGATTTCTCTAATACATGTAAAATCACTTTGCATACAGAATTTTTTTGCTTTCTTTTTCACCTAACATTTTAACAAATATTTTTCCCTATTATTCAAACTGCTTAAAAGCATTAAATATTCTTACTTAAATTTGCATACTTTTCCTCTTTTGTTGGGAATGTTAGATGATTTCCAGGTTTTTGGCTCCTATCTATCAACCCTGTAACCTTGGGACATAAATATTTGTCCACATTTGCCTTATTTCTTAAAGATAGATGTTCAAAAGTGGAGAAATACTGGGCAGTGAAAGTCTCTCGATATAAAGCAGAGTTGCCTTACAGAGTGGTTATATGCGTCTGCTTCCCATAGCCACCCGTAGAGCTGTAGCCTCTCCTGGTGCGTGGAGGTTTCATAACGCTCAAAGATTTAATAATGTCGTGTCCTTGTAATGCATTATGCCTTTCAACATTTATTCTTACCCTTATCTTATGTAATACTTTCCCATTTAAATTCTACTCGATCATGATATTGCAGCTTGTCTTAGTCATTTGATCAAATTTGGTAGCCGAGTCTCTGCACAGGCTTTTCTTTACAAATCCTTGAGTGCTCTTTTGCTTGAAATACACCTGCAGTCCTGCTTAATCGAGCCTGGGACAGCGCCTTTGCCTGGGGCAGTCCAGGCTGACTCTCCACTGTTACGATCTATCAGGCCTGGCTGCTGCCGTGACCTCATGTGCTTCCCATTTTTTTATGCTCCTTTGTCTTTTCCGACATTTCACCTTCGGGCAGTCTGCTTTGTTTAGTATGTTGATTGTGATTTCAAAGTCACTACGCTTGGGACTTTCTAAAGTGGAAGAAAAAGTGTTAGTTGTTCAGTCTGAGATCCCATGGACTGTAGTCCGCCAGGCTCCTCTGTCCACAGGATTCTCCAGGCAAGAGTATTGGAGTGGGTTGCCATTCCCTTCTTCAGGAATCAGACCCAGGTCTCCTGCATTGCAGGCAGATTCTTTACCATCTGAGCCACCAGGGAAGGGACTGCTAAAATATACATTATTAGCAGTATTAATCCTGTTTTTATACCTGGCTAATAAAAAACACATTCTCTCCTCTCTTGTGAAATTAAAAGAATTGTTAGAATGACTGGCTGTTTTTTCCATTGTTTGTCACTCTTTATTGACTTAATCCAGTCTGATTTCAATTTAATTATTAGTGGCTCATATTTTTATTTCCTGACCTCTGTAACCTTCATTTTAATTTGGGTGATCCCCCTCACTTTTGTCCACAACTTCCATACTTTATCTCGTTCAACCCTAGGAGATTTGGGAGAAACTCCTGGGCATTCTTTGCTGGAAAGGTGCTTATCTGATAAACTTCCAGAGATTTGCAGATTTCTGAAGGTTTCTCTGTCCTTCTGCATGTTAGTAACCTGTCCACAGAAAGCAGATTTCCCAGCTCTGACTGTCTTCCTCTAGAATCAGTGGTGCTGGCCTCAGCTGAGGCATCAGTAATGGTGGAGGACAGCACTCTACAAGCTGCATTTTTACTCTTTTGAAAATAACTTGCCTTTTCTTTTTTAATTCAACCAACCAGTTACATATATTGACCCCTGACTGCATCCTCAAGTCTCTTATCTGGGTGCTTTTAACACAGCCATCCAAGCTCGTTTTTTTCTGCTTGACAGCTTCTGGCAGCTTTCTCTCTTTCTTTTTTTTCTTCAGGTTTTTTTTTTTTTAACTTTGTTATGTCTTATTCTTTGGGGGCCATTTGCTTGTCCCACGCCTATTGATCTGGATCGCGTGTGAGTTTAGCCGTCTGCTGGGACGGGTAATTGATCAGGGAGGTGCATCTGGCGGCCAGAACCTGGCGTGCCTCCTGCTGTTGGCTCCTCTCTCGTCGTCGGGGCTGCCTCCAGCACCCCTGGTCTGGTGGTTGGTGCAGGAGCCTCCCCAGCCTCCCTGCCTGAGGCCGCCTCTCCTCTGGCCTGTCTTCACCTCCCACCTGTGTTCCCTGGCCCCCGGCCTCCATTTTTCAGTCTCCCTGTCTTTAGCTGTGGTTCCCTTGTGCCATTACTGCTAATTAATTCCCAGTCAGAGTGATGGATGGTTTAATTTTCTTTCCCTGAGAGCCCTGTTTTTCCTCACCTGGCCAGGGACTGGGCAGACTCCCAAGATGCTGAGGCAGGTGGCTCAAGAGAGTGGGGTCTTGGCAGGGGAGGTCAGAGGGAGCCACACGAGGGGCTTGAGGGGTCTAAGCCCCTCAGCTTGGCGTCATTTCCATCACCGTCACCCTGGGGTGACCTGGCTGAGCCGGAGCCATCTCCCGCCCATATTCGAGTCTCAAAGCCAAAAGACACTCAGCCCGATCCAGGAGCCTTGAGCAATGTCCCTGCTGCAGACTCTTGACAAGAGAGGAAATTGTTTCACGTCAAAGGGCAACGTCAGTGGGAAGCCCTCTTCATCTTATGCCCGGAGTTCCTCCTCGTGGCCCCACACTCCCTCCGAGGACTGAGTCTCAGGCACTTTCTTGAGAGACAGTTAATCCGTCCTGCGCCTCTGGCTTCTCGTCCCTCACTTCCTGAGCAGCAGCACAAATGCCCAGCGCCCACAGCATCCACCTTGTTTAAAAAACAAACAAATTTTAATTGTTTACTTAAGGGACATACATAACATTTTGGAGATTCCTTAACAAGAGAGACAAGGTCTCGCTGTGTTGACCAGACTAGGGCGCAGTGGTTATTGACAGACACGACCCCACTACTGATCAGGGCAGGAAGGTTGTTTTGTGTTTTTCTTTTTTTTTTTTAATTGAAATAGAGTTGACTTACAGTGTTGTGTTGTTTTTGGTGTACAGCAGAAGGATTCAGTTATATATATATTTTTTTCATGTTCTTTTCTATTCTGGTTTATCACAGGATATTGAATATATTTCCCTGAGCTATGCAGTAGGAGCTTGTTGTTCATCCGTCCCATATGAAAGAGTTTGCATCTGATAACCCCAAACTCCCAAACCACCCTCTCCCGCACCCCACCCCCACCCCTAGGAGTGACAAGGCTGTTCTGTGTGCCTGTGAATCTGTTTTGTTTCACAAATAAGTTCATCTGTATCATATTCTATAATTTTACATTTTTACATAATAAGGGATACTTGTCTTTCTAACTTACTTCACTTAGTATGATAATCGCTAGATAATCTCTGCAAATGGCATGAATACTTCATTGTTTTTTTATGGCTGAGTAGTATTCCACTGTGTGTGTGTATATATATATATATATATATATATATATATGCCACATCTTCTTTAGTCATCTGTTGATGGCCAATGAGACTGTTTCCATGTCTTGGTTATTGTAAATGTACTGCTGTGAACATAGGGGTACATGTATCTTTTCAAATTCTAGTTTTGTCTGGGTATGTGCCCAGGAGTGGAGTTGCTGGATCATATGGTAGCTCTATTTTTAGTTTTTTAAGGACCTTCCATATATTTTCCATAGGGGCTACACCAGCCTGGGGCTTCCCTGATAGCTCAGTTGGTAAATAATCTGCCTGCAATGCAGGAGACTCCAGTTTGATTCCTGGGTTGGGAAGATCCACTGGAGAAGGGATAGGCTACCCACTCCAGTATTCTTGGCTTCCCTTGTGGGTCAGCTGGTAAAGAATCTGCCTGCAATGTGGGAGACCTGGGTTCAATCCCTGGGTTGGGAAGATCCCCTGGAAAAGGGAAAGGCTACCCACTCCAGTATTCTGGCCTGGAGAATTCCATGTACTCTGTAGTCCATGGGATCACAAAGAGTCGGACACAACTGGCGACTTTCACTTACACCAGCTTACTTTCCCACCAGCAGTGTGGGAGAGTTCCCTTGTCTCCACACCCTCTCCAGCATTTGATACTTGTAGACTTTTGATGATGGCCATTCTGACTGGTGTGACGTGGTAACCTCATTGTAGTTTTGATTTGTGTTTCTCTGATAATCAGTGATGTTGCGCATCTTTTTATATACCTATTGACTCTCTGTATTTCTTCCTTGGAGAGAAGTCTGTTTAGGTCTTCTGCCCATTTTTCGATCGGGTTGTTTCTTTGTTTTCTTGCTGTTGTGTGAGTTTGTGCATTTTGGAGCTTAAGCCCTTGTCGGGCTCAACATTTGCAAACATTTTCTCCATCCGGTGGGTTGTCTTGTCACTTTCTGATGGTTTTCTTTGCTGTGCAAAAGCCTGATTACATCTCATTTGCTTATTTTTATTTTTATTTCTGTTGCCTTAGGAGACGAGCCTAAGGAAACATGGGTACGACTGATGTCAGAGAGTGTTTTGTCTGTGCTCTCTTCGAGGAGTTTCATGGTGTCATGCGTTGTGTTTGAGTTTATTTCTGTGCCTGATGAGAGGGTGTGTGCTAGCTTCCTTGATTTCCATGCAGTTGTCCAGCTTTCCCAGCACCGTGACTTGCTGAGGAGACTCTTTTTCCCATTATATATTCTTGGCTCCTTTGTCGGACATTATAAGTCCTACCCCCCCCCCCAGGGCTCTCTGTCCTGTGCCATTGATCCATATGTATGTTTCTCTGCCCTCATCACAGTTTCTATTACTGTAACTTGGTAGCACCGTCTGAGGTCCGGGTGAGTTATACGTCCTGCTTTGTTTTTTCTTCCCTCAGAATTGCTTTGGCAGTTCTGGGTCTTTTATCTGTTACTGTTCAGTTGCTAAGTCGCCTTCTACTCTGCAGCCCCATGGACTGCAGCACACCAGGCTTCCCTCTGCTTCTCCATCTCCTTGAGTTTGCTCAAACTCATGTCCATTGAGTCGGTGATGCCGTCCAACCATCTCATCCTCTGTTGTCCCCTTCTCCTCTTGCCCTCCATCTTTCCCAGCATCAGGGTCTTTTCCAGTGAGCTGTCTCTTCCCATCAGGTGGCCAAAGTATTGGAGCTTCAGCTTCAGCATCAGTCCTTCCAGCGAATGGAATAGGTTGATTTCGTTTAGGATTGACTGGTTTGAGCTCCCAGAAGTCTTAAGGGACTCTCAAGAGTCTTCTCCAGCGCCACAGTTCAAAAGCATCAATTCTTTGGCACTCAGACTTCTTTGTGGTCCACCTCTCATATCCACACGTGACTACTGGAAAAACCATAACTTTGGCTATATGGACCTTTGTCAGCAAAGTGATGTCTCTACTTTTTAATATGCTATCTAGGCTTGTCATAGCTTTTTTTCCAAGGAGCAAGCGTCTTTTAATTTCTTGGCTGCAGTCACTGTCTGCAGTGACTTTGGAGCCCCAGAAAATAAAATCTGTCACTGTTCCCACTTTTTCCCCATCTTTTTGTCATGAAGTGATGGGACTGGATGCTATGATCTTAGGTTTTTGAATGTTGAGTTTTAAACCAGTTTTCTCACCTTCCTCTTTCACCTTCATTAAGAGACTCTTTAGTTCCTCTTCACTTTCTGCCACTAGAGTGGTATCATCTGCATACCTAAGGTTATTGATATTTGTCCCCACAGTCTTGATTCCAGGTTGTGATTCATCTGGCCTGGCATTTTGCATGATGTCCTCTGCATACAAGTTAAATAAGCAGGGTGGCAGGTTAAATAAATTAAATATACAGCCTTGAAGTACCCCTTTCCCAATTTTGAGCCAGTCTGTTGTTCCATGTTTGGTTCTAACTGTTGTTTTTTGACCTGAATATAGGAGTCCTTAGGGTTTTCTGTATATAGTATCATGTTGTCTGCATAGAGTGACAGCTTTACCCCTTCCTTTCCATTTTGGATACTTTTTCTTTTCCTTGTCTGGTGGCCGTGGCTAGACGTCCAACACCACGCTGAATAGAAGTGGCCGCCAGGGTCTTTACTGTAACCGCCATCGCCACCACCATCGCCTTCATCAGCACTGTTACCGTCTTTATCGTCACTGTTACCATCTTTATCGGGGCAGCTGCCATTCACAGAGCGTTTGCTATGTGATAGGCACAGTGCTGAGCGTTTTATGTGCCTTCTGCCTTTCAGTCCTCAGTGCAGTATTGTAGGTCCTGTGATTTCTGTTGTGGCTCAGACCCTGGGTTCTGAGTCCGTAGCCCCTGCCTTCCTGCTGGAGCCCTGGGAGGGTGAGCCCAAGTCAGTGTATCAGATCCCTCGTCAACCCCTTTCCCTCTGTGCCCCTCTCCCTTCCCTCCACAGGTGTACGAGGGCGGGAGCAACGTGGACCAGTTTGTGACGCGCTTCCTCCTGAAGGAGACAGCCAATCAGATCCAGTCCCTGCTGAGCTCGGTGGAGAGCGCGGTGGAGGCCATCGAAGAGCAGACCAGCCAGATCCGGTGCGCGGCGGGAGTGGGAGTGAGCTGCGCCAGCCCGCTGCGTGGTGGGGATGGGCGTGTGCCTGGGGGCTGGGCAGCCTTGGGCAAGCTGCTGCCTCCCTCTTGCCTGCACTTCCCCACCTGTTAAGTGGAGACAGTTGTATACCTACCCCGTCACGCTGTTGTTGTTGATGATATGAAACTATTCCACTGTTGGGCTCATTTTTTAAAACCGGGCAATTAGGAAACTGCAGTGGTTATTACCATCATTGGAAAACAAGTTATCTCAGGCTGTGAGTGAAAAATACCATGACTGTAAAAATAAGCCCTGTTGGTGACCCCTCGACCTGCTCCCTGTTTGTTTCGAGGCTGTGAGATGGTAGATGGGCATTGAAAACACCGTACCCTCAAATCACCACCTCAGAAAGACGGAACACCAGTGAAACTGAGTGGTTTTTCTCCTGAGGTTAGTTAGTATTATTTAAGGCCTTGTTTGCGGGTCCTTGAGAACATGGAAAACACCTGGAGTCCCCCCTTTTAGGGGCGATGTGCCTGGGGCCTGAAGAGAAGGAGTCTCCTTCTGGCTGGCAGGGCCAGCCCACAGGGGCCACGTGGGGGCCATTTGCTGTCCCAAGTTCCGACCAGCTCTTCTGTGCTCTTCCTTCCCTGAATAGCTGACGTGCCTGAGGCAAAGTAGAGAAGTAAAGACACCTAACAGGGGCTTCCCTGGTGATCCAGTGGCTACAACTCTGCGCTCCCAACGCAGAGGGCTCAGGTTCGATCTCTGGTCAGGGAACTAGATCCCACATGCCACAGTAAGACCCGGTGAAGCCAAATAAATAAACATTTTTTAAAAAGCCATAGGAACAGATGGGCGCAGCTGCCAGTGCCTGAGCTTACTGAGCCTGGCGTCTGCTGGCACAGCGGGATGCTGGTCCTGGGTGGGGGTTCATCCCAGCCCACTGTGGTTGCAGAGGTGCTCGGTGACGCTGTTCACAAAACGCGTTTGCTCCGAGGGCCTGCAGCCCAGTCCCCTGGGAAGTGCAGGATGCAGAGTCCCATGCGTGATCAGTCTGGTGATTCAGAGGGTCTCTCAGGCTAAGGGGACTTCCTGTCACATAGATTCCTTTATCCTTTATCATCACTATCTTGATTAAAAAACCTGCTGCTTCCTTTCTGTCACAGATCAGATGGAGCGCTGCACACTTATTAGAGCTGATTCCCTGCGCTTTGCCTTCCCCCCACAAGTCAGCCGTCCCCCCACGAGTCAGCCGTCCCCCCACGTGTCAGCCGTTACACCTGCCTCCCTCCTCAAATCTCACGTAGGGATGATGGGAACATACATCTGCTTCCCGCGCACCCCCTCTCACCCCCCAAACCTCAGCTGTCTCAGCTCTCAGCTGCGGGGCTCCAGCCACCCTGGTTCCCAGCCCTGGGGACGGCGTGACCCTGATGGCATTGGAGCCAGCGGCCCGTCCCCGGGGGACCCCCGCTGCACCCACTCACAGTCCGCGGGCCATGTTTCACTCGCTGCTGGTTTGTAGAGGTCCCGGGAACGACACCTCCAAGACTCTGCCAGCCTTTCTCCTCCCGGGGCGTGGGGGTGGTCAGCCCCTGGGCACAGAGGGAGAGGATGCTGGGCTTTCAGATTCACAGGAGGCAGGTTCCGGAGCGAGCGGCGGCCACGCTGGGCACCGGGCGTGTCAGCTGTGCACACGGGCGTGTGTGTGTGTGTGTCTAATGCTAGTGACTTTTCTAGCATTTTTGCACATGGAGGTTTTGGCATTTTTGGGGTCCCTACTGCATGCCAGGCACAGCGTTTGGTGGGCTGCGTCTCAGGGGTCCTGGTCTGTGCACATCAGTGTGCGTGGCGGGTGGGGTTGGGCCAGGGCACGGGGCCAAGCTGAGCCAGGATCGTGGATTTTTGTCTTGTTAGATGCCTGCTCTCAACTGAGTCCTACGGCTTCTTTTCTTGGAGAGAGGGCTTGTTAACAAACCCAGGCCCCGACCCCAGAGGCCTCTAAACACAGGACCAGGAGGCAGGCAGGTTGGGCGAGGGACAGCTGTGAGCCGCAGGGAGGTGGGGCCCTGGCCCAGCCTCACAGGCCCTGGAACCTGGAATGGAACCTCCCAGGCACAGGGTCTGGGTTCCCAGAAAGGATGGGCAGCCTCCTCTGTGAGACAGCGGCCGCCGTGTGCAGCTCAGGGGATGGGGCTCCTAGGAGTTCTGTGCATGTTTCAGCCCCACAGTTGGTCAGAGCTGCTCCGAGCAGTCAGGGCCCAGCAGCCCCCTCACGAGGTACATCCCCCCGCCCCCTCTGCAGGCAGAACCACAGCCGGCCCAGCCACGGCGTGGTGGAGACCTGGTCCGGGAGTCCCACTCCCCCCTACGCCCCCAACCACAAGCTCATGGCTGCGGAGCAAGGAAAGAGCTTCCTGCCTGGTGAGAGAGCGGTGGCCCGGGGTCAGGGGCACTGGTTGGGGGGGAGGTCCCAGGAGGACTTCTGAGAGTGGTCCTAATGGGGCCTGGGCCTCCCACAGGGACTGGGAGTCCTGGGTCTGGGGGAGGGGTGCTCCCGCTCCAGCCTGGCCCCTCCCCCATCAGCATCTCTGTTCCTCTTTCCCAGGCACCTCAGACCCCAAGGAGGATGGCCTGGACGCCCAGATCAGCAGGCTGGCGGGGCTCATTGGACGGCTGGAGAACAAGGTGGGCCCCCCGAGCCCCCACATCCATCCCTCCATCCCCCTCCTCCCAGCCCCCAGAGAGGGCGGAGCTAGGCCAGAGTTTACCAGAGGGAAGTCAGGGAACCTTAATGCCCCTGGGCAGGGTTGGGGGTGGTGTGGACTAAGGGGAGATTCCTGGAATGTGACCTTGGTACTTGTATGGGGCCTGGGGAAGAGGAGCTTTGAGAGTGAGTGGCAGCCAGGAGGGGGTTGCCGAGGAGCAGAGAGTGGGCGGCAAGGGGACTGAGCA
The DNA here is from genome assembly GCA_006408675.1 of Madoqua kirkii. Classification (NCBI taxonomy): domain Eukaryota; kingdom Metazoa; phylum Chordata; class Mammalia; order Artiodactyla; family Bovidae; genus Madoqua; species Madoqua kirkii. The sequence continues at coordinate 21,776 of SJYC01133078.1, forward strand.
GGAAGGGGGTGTAAGGCCTCGGGTGGCTTGGGCACATGGCAGCCCAGGCCTGGCGTAGTGGCGGCTGAGGGACGGTGAGGACTAGGAGAGGTGAGGTGACCGGCAGTGTGAAGCCTTTTAAATGTGACATGGCCCGTCCGCAAGCGATGGAAAATGGAATGATTTCAGAGTGTTGTGTGACTGACTCAGTGCTATCATCTCAGGGCTGCCGGAGCCATGGACCACAGGCCAGGGGCTCAAACCCAAGCGCTTATCCTCTGACACGTGGAGTCTGGAATCAGGATGCCGGCAGGGCTGGTCCTCCCGCAGCCTTCCTCTGGGGCGTTTAGGCAGCCAGGGTCTGTCCCGGATTCTTATAAGGACACCAGTCAGTCTGGATTAGGGCCCACTCGTGTGACCTTATTCTCACAGTCACTCTTCAAATGCCCTGTCTGCAAATACAGTCATGTTTTGCAGCACTGGAGGTTGGGAATTCAGCTTATGAATTTGGAGGGAACACAATTCAGCCCATAACAATGACCATTTATTGGAAGAAAGAGAACAATTTTAAGTTTACCAGTAGGCACTGGTATCAGCCTGCATGTATTGGAATCTTGGCTATACCACTTAACAGCTGTGTGACCTTGGGCCAGTGACATACCCTCTCTGAGCCTCAGAGTCCTCCCCTAACTATAGAGGAGATCATCAGAATGGTACCTCTCACGGGGTCGTTGTGAGGATTAGATAAAATATCTTAATGGCTTATCACAGAGCCTGCTGTTTAGTTAGCATTTAATATTAGCACTGTTTTTTCGCCATTATTATGAGACATTCTGATACCAGAACCTATATACACATGCACACACCGTACCTGTATATCTACATAAACCAAGATAATAGATATCTCTGGGCTGTAGGGTCACAGTGGCAATTTTACATTTATGATTTTCTGAAACTTCTATATCTTTTGCAAAAGGGCAAAAGAAAAATAGTGCTTTGATGGTTTTGTGGGTTAGTTTTGAGGGATCTGTGAGGGCGCTGGGTGGGGCTCCCCAGGAGGAGGCCGAGGCCCAGACTTGGGGGGGAGTCTGAGGGGGGAGGCAGTGAGCCCACCTGCAGGGCTGCAGGGATCTCTACTACCACCACCCCCACCCCGCCCCCCACCCCTAAAGCCGGCTACTTGGTGGGAGCGTTAGGAAAGACTTCGCAGGGACCTGAGGCCTGGTTGTCATAACAATTCTGCGGCGCCCCCAGAGGGAGGCTCTTTGAAGCTTATTTTTAGCGCCCCAGTCGCCTTAACAACCAGCTGGCTGGAAACCAAGGAGCACCTGGGCGTCCTGGAGATGGGGCGGGCCTCTTCCGGCCTCTGATTGGCCCCGGGCGAGCAGGAGCCAGGCCCCGCCCTCCACGAAACAGCCTGAGCCCTCCTGGTGGGGCCTAGGCTCCCGGAGCAGAGGCGCGGTAGGGAGAGGGGGATGCAGACCTGGGTGCCACCATCCCTCCCCTCATCTCTGCTTCATGCTCACCCTCACGTGGCCCTGCCGGCCAGGAGAAACCTAGGGGGCGAATCGCAGCCCCCACTCTCCAGGAGCCCACTTACACCTGCATACACACCCTGCTTCCGGGAAAGTCAGCACCTGTCTGGGACCAGCCATGCATTGACGAGGTCCCTGGTTCCAGCATTATTAAGAATTTCTAGGTGGTGACCGCTCAGGTCACAGACTTGTGTATTTGCTAGTCTGTTTTCTCTAACAACCAGGCAACACGCCTCACACACATGCTTGTGTAAAGACAGACACACCCTGTGCCAGGGACATGGCTTTCCTCCTGGAGGAGAGACAGGGAGGGTACAAAGGTGGCGTCTGTTGGAGAGCCCAAGTTAAAGGATTCCGTGGATCGGGGGGAAGGGGCCTGGCCTCAAACTCAGTCTCGGAGCCTGGACCAGCTCCTGCGGCCCTTGGGTTCTCTGCTCTGAAATGGAGGTGCTGGGCGCTGTGGCAGCCCCCAGCATGGGCTCAGAAGGGAGCTGCATGGGCTCCTTGCTTCCACAGTGCTGACAGTGGGGCAGCATCTACCTGAGAGTCTGGAAAGTTACCTGAGAGTTGGTGTAAAGCCTTTAGCCCAAGGTCAGTCAAGGGCCAGCAAGCAGACTACCTAATTCAGACATTTCTGTTCCTGAGGATCCCAGGTTGAGGGTGACTCGCAAGTCAGGCAGTCTGTTGCCAGCAGTTGTGGCACCCCCCAGCCCTCTGTGCTCAGCAAAATGGAGCCGCCTCTGTGTTCTTTGCGGTAGGTCTGCTTGGCCTCTGGGGTCTGGTGCCACAGCCAGACGGAATCTGTGCCTCTGGGTGGCTTTCCAGCCTGGCTTGCTGGGTCCCCCTGAGCCAGCACTGTGGGCTGAGCCCTGCCCAGAGCGGGTTGACCCTGGGAGCTCCCACCAGCCTGGGGACTCGAGGGTCCCTGGAACTTCAGGTGGAGGGCCCGGAGCTCTCCAGTGCTCTGTGTCCTCCTGGTGGTCCTGGAAGCCTCCTGGGCAGAGGGGGCCTCAGTCTCCAGCCTCTCTTCATGCTTTGTTGTTACAGACCCTTTGGTTTGACCTTCAGCAGCATCTCTCGGACGAAGAAGGCACCAACATGGTGAGGACCCCTCCCTGTGGCCCTGTCCCCTTCTGGGCCAGGACTCAAGATGCAGGTGGCTCAGTGTCCCTGACACCCCCACCCCCACCCAGGACCAGCACAGGGGAATGTGCAGCCCCGGCAAGTGGCCTCCGTCCCCTCCGGGGGTGTTCTCTGGCCTGGAGCATCGTGATCAGCAGACACTGATTCAATCAGAATCAGTTCTGCAGACTGTTCCTTCTGTTGTGTCTTGGCCCCAGTGCCTTGCAGTCTTCCTCGAGCCTCTCTAAACCCCTTGTCTGTTCTTCAGAATTTGTGTGGGACTGCTGCTTTTAGTTCAGTTTTCGCCAGTTTTCTCGAGCAAAGATGACAAGTGTGTGTAGTGGGGTTGGGAGGTCGGGTTTATTCTGACCAAGGTGTCCTGTCCTGGGGAGGCTGCTGGGTCCTAGGCTATGCCCCCCAGGGCCTGGTGGGGTCCTGGGTGAGGGGGTGGCTCATGGGTCCTGTGGCCCGCAGCACCTGCAGCTGGTCCGGCAGGAGATGGCCGTGTGCCCTGAGCAGCTGGGCGACTTCCTGGACTCTCTGCGCCAGTACGTGCGGGGCACCGCCGGGACCAGGAACTGCTTCCAGTGAGTAAGCCTCGGCCGGGGGCCCAGCCTGGGGGTGGAGGCCCAGGGCCCAAGCAGCTTTGTCCCTGAGAACACCCCAGACGACAGCGACACACCTAGTGGGGTGGTTACAGGAGCCAGGGGCAAGTCCTCGCTCTGGCTCTAACTTGCTATGCGAGTCTCACAAGTGACTTCGTCTCCCTGACCTCAGCTTGCTCATCTGTAAAGGGGGACCACTAACTGGGTGATTGGAGGCCTCAGTGGAGCGATGCACCATGGGGGGCGTCGGGCGGGGCCTGGCCCCAGTGCCCGCTGTGTTAACTGCCCTGCTTGCTGTCGCAGCTGCTCCTCAGGGCCCCCTGCCCGTGGTCCCTGCTGCCAAAGCCTGCGTCCAGCTGGGGGTGTCCCCGAGGACTGCTGGCACAAACCGCCGGGCTCCCTCCTCTCCGGTCGGTGGATCCCCTGGCAGACAGTAGCTGTGCGCTGCACGCCTGTTCCCATCTCCATTCTGCGCTCCCCTCCTCCCACGCTGATTTCTCTTCCTCCCAAGCACATGTGCCTCCACCTGCTTCCTGGTGAAGTGGGGGGCGGGGCCAGGCCTGGGGGTGGAGCCTGACTCAGGCTGCTGCTGTTGCTGAGTGTGAGGGAGGCAGGAACAGGGTGGGGTCTTCAGGAAGGGGCTGCTGGGTGCTGAGGTCTGAATGATGCCACCCCACCCGCCCAGACCCAGGGTGGCAAGGGGAGCGTGTCTGGGAACACACGACAGAGTGCAGCTCCACGGGGTGACCTGGGGGTGGTAGGTGAGAGAGGGGGTGGGGGACACATAGGCAGGCCCTGCTCGTTCCAGCTATCAGGTACCACGGGGAGATGCTAGGGCGGGAGCGGGCCCCAGTCCTGCCTCCTCCCTTGTATATGGATGCGTGGCAGCTGGACAGACGTGCAACTAGGCAGCTAAGGAGAGGGAGGGGACTGGCCCTTGGCACAATGTGGGCAGAGCTGAGATCTGTTTCAGAGTGGGGCTGACCAGACCAGCCCAGGGCCAGGATGGGAGGTGGGCTTAGAAAGAGGAAGCCAGGTGGAGTCAAGATTCTTTGGCTGCAGAAACTCACTGGGGGTGAGGGGGAGGCTGGCTGAGCTGGAGACCTCGCAGAGTATCAAGTGAGTGGGCGAGGGCTCACACAGGCCTTTGGGCCACATCCCATTCTAGATGCCATTACATTCAAGGTGCCAGCATACAAGTTGGGTGACCCTGGGGGCGGTGGGCGTCCAGGTGTCACCCAGGGCCAGCAGAGTGGTGCGCTCGTCACGAGAGAAAGTGTGGAAGGAGAAGGGGGCCCACAGCTGGGCAGGCAGGCTGGAAACAGCACACAGTAGGGCGTCCTGTTTGTTGCATGACTCTGTCCTCCGTGCACCCCAAGCCGGCCTGCCGTGTCCTCCCAGCCAGAGGCCTTGCCCTGTGCCCCTAAAACCAGTGTGTCAGCCAAGCAAACACAAGCCCTGTAATTGCTTTTCTCCACACTGCAATTACCAAATGGAGACGAAGCTCATCCCTTGGTGACCTCTGTCCACAGCAGGGCAGTCTGTAAGGAGCAAGGCCACCTCTTGGCGGGGCCAGGGTCTCCCTAATGGCCAGGTGGCACGCAGGCCCGAGCCCATCCCATCATCGAGACAGGAGCCACAGCTGGCGGGTAACTTGAAGCTGGAGGTAATGAAGTAATGATGTGATTAGCAGCCCTGTTTCCATCCTGAGTGGCAGAACCTGGAGCTGCTGTGATTATACAGCGGATGCTGCAAGCGATGGGCGTCCCTTCTCCAAGGGATGCTGGGGGCTCTGTTGCTGAGCGTGTGGGAAAGAGGAGCAGGGAGGGCTGCCCAGAGGCCAGAGGGGGCGGTGCTGTGATCTCAGAGGCTGGACCTCCCTCTCTTCCCCGACCTTGCCCTGGTCGGCCACCTTCTTAGAGGCCAAAACACCAACCCGCCCCCACCGTTGCTCTAGCCCCCAGCCTGGGTCTGTCTGTCTGTCTGGAACAAGGTGAGTGTCCTGGGTCTCAGATGGGGAAGGCAGGAGTGGCCTGGGACTCCAGCCAGGCCTGTTTCTAAGGATTAAATGAGACAACAATTACAGAGGACAGCATGGAAGATGCTTTTATTTTTAAAGGTAGGTTTTTAAGCTAGAAGTTAGAAGACTGGTGTTCTAGAAGCCAAAATATTTCAAAAAGGAGCGAGTGTTTAACAGTATGGAATGTTGCTTATATATATGCACCTGGATAAAAGAAGGTTGTTTAGCTGCTTTGAAGTAAATCTGATAGTTTCCCCTATGGGTAACCTTTATCATTTAGAGAATCTTAAGTTTGTACTCCAGATAACTTGCCATATTGTTTTTCACAGCATGTTATCTTGGTCCTTAAGATCATGTAGAACTTGAAATCGTGAGAAGGGGGTTTGATTCGACCCTATGAAATTTATCCCCTAACAATCCCACATCATAGAAGAAACTTGTTTCAGGAAAATTTTTTCTCTCTTGATTCCCTGGGTACCTTTCTGACCATATTCTTCTCTTTATCAGACAGAATGGTTTACTAGATATGAGGAAAGTTATTCTCTAAACTGGCATGTTTTCAAGATCTTTTTTCAGTTGATACTACTTTTCACTTTAAGTTGTTAGGTTTTTTTTTATAGAGAGTCTCTATTTGTCATGTATTAAAGTCTGTTTCTAATAAAGATGGATGTTACAGATTGGGGGAAAAAACAGGTTTTTTTTTAATGAATATAAAGGCCTTTTAAAAAACGGCATTTCATAGAATTTATTCAACAGCCATGCGTTGGGCCCTGTACGGGCCAGGCCTCGCTCCAGACAGCAGAGCTGTACATGCAGCTGTCAGACCAGGTGGTGGTCCTAGGGGTTCTGATCAGAAAGGAAGTGTGTTCCAGGAGGACCCTGTTTCCTGGCTCGGTGCCCCGTCTGGGCTTGTTTGTGGGGAGGGCAGGGCAGTGGTGGGGATGGGCCTGTGGGGCCCTCTGTGCACCCTAGGAGCAGCAGCCTGGTGTGGCCACTGACTCCGGCCTTTGCTCTTGCAGCATTGCCGCCGTGAGGCTGGCAGACGGCGTCACCTTCGTGGTCTACGAGTTTTGGGAGACGGAGGAGGAGTGGAAGAGGTAGGCTTGGCACACATGCTCTCTGGCTTCCAGCCCGCGGGGGTGAGTGAGGAGTTGGGGTCCCAGCAGGATCCACCACGCAAGAGGCTGGTCCTGCACCCCTTCACCTGGGCTCTGATTCTGGGTTCCTCACCAGCCCTGGGAGCTGAGGCCAAGGGTGCTCCTATTTAGAAACTGCTGCCCAAGGATAAAAATGCAGAAAGATAGTTCTTTTGTTTAAGTCTGCTCACGGGGAGGTGAGAACCAGGCTCTTCTAGCCTCGGGGCCCCAGCAGTCATGCTGGGCCTTCATACCTTCCCACGAAGGCTCTGGCCCCTGAGCTTGGCTGACTAGTCAGAGCCCCCAGCCCAGGGTCAGACGCAGACCCCGCTCCAACGCCCAGGAGCTCACTGGTGTCCCCCTGGGTTGCAGGCACCTACAGAGCCCTGTGTGCAAGGCGTTCCGGCACGTCAAGGTGGACACGCTGAGCCAGCCTGAGGCCTTCTCCCGGATCTCCGTGCCAGGTACTGGGGAGGAGGTCTGGAGCAGCGATGGGGGCAGTGGGGACACCTCAGGCCTGGCAGAAGCAGCGGCACCAAGACCCAGACGCCCAGAGACTCTTCTGTTCTCTTGCTGGTGTTCTGGTGCCCAGTTGTGTCTGACTCTTTGTGACCTCATGGACTATAGCCCACCAGGCTCCTCTGTCCACCAGATTTCCCAGGTGGGAATACTGGAGTGGGTTGCCATCTCCTTCTCCAGGGCATCTTCTTGACCCAGGGATTGAACCTGAGTCTCCTGCTTTAGCCGGCGGGTTCCTTACCACTGAGCCACCCAGGAAGCCTTCTGTTCTCTTAGCTGCTAGGAAGTGTCCACGAGTGAGTGCTCAACAGAGAGAGGCCTCGAGGCAGGAAGGCTGGGGCCCTGGGCGCCAGGTGGGAGGCAGCCCTGAGCCCAGCGTGTGGCAGGCTGGACTTCTACAGGTTTGAGAACACATGATACTCAATGCAGTAACTCTAAAAATGACTAACATTGAGACAGTACTTAGTATACAAAAAAGTCACAGATGCAAATGTGTGTGTGTGTATGTATTACAGTTTATAATTATTATATCCACATATGTAGCCACCAAGAACTGTGATTCCTATAAAATACTAACTGCCAAATGCTAGCATGTAAAATCTTGGGCAAACGCCAGGAGATGGTGAGGGACAGGGAAGTATAGTGCAGTCCATGAGTCGCCAAGAGTCGGACACGACTTGGTGAGTGAACAACAGGTATATAAAATGTAAAGTTCCAACACTGTGTGCACTTTTCAGAAATCTAACAAAATCCGAAACCATTTTTGTACCTGTGGAAAGTCAAACATGCAAAATAGCTACAGCCCCTGTATCATGTAAAGCCACTCTTTGACTGGATGGTGCACCTGGTAAACAAGGGCCTGCCCGGCATAGGTAAGACAGCTGTCCTGGCTCTGGGAGAGGGCAGAAGATGTGAACACCCCCTTCTACATAATTTAACCCCCATTTCTTCCCCAGCATCACCTTCCCTCCCCCAAGGGTTTCACAGAACTCCACGGCCAAGAAAGCATCTAATGCGCTAACTGGCAAGATAAGTTTCCCGCTCACTTCCTTGATGGTGGGCTACAGGCGAATTTTAAAGCACCCATCAGTAAACAGGGCTGCCGGTCACCCACCTGTGAGACTGCGGTGCACACCCCGCTCCTGGGCTGGCAGCTCTAAATGGTACTCCAGTTTTTGAATAGAGCCCAATTTAGATGTTAGCTCCAGAAAATACTGAGCTACTGGAGCAGCAGGTACAAAATTACAGACCCAAGAGCAATTTTATTTACAGATCCTTTTCCCTTCACATCTTTAACCAGACGTCAGTTTCTTCTGTCAGTGAAGTAGGGGCTCCTCTGTCAAGTCGGCTTTACCAGGCCGCGGTGGGAAGAAAAGTTCACGTCCTGGCAAGCTTACATTTACTGTTTCAAATGGGCATACGGGCAATGTAAAGGCAAGTCTGCTCCTCAGACGTGTGATTCACCACTGGGGGGACAACCAGCAAGCACCTCTGGGGCACCGGAAGCAGGAGGGACTGCAGGCATCGCTCTTCTGCCCTGAGCGGAGGCGGGACCTGCTTCTTGCCCCCCCAGCCCCGCCATAAACCCATCTCTCTTCTTCTCCAGCTGCTTGGTGCACCCTGGGCCGTGACTGACCACCTCCCCGAGGTCCCACAGATGAGCCGGCCGCCCTGCCCCTCTGACAAAGGATGTCCACTCTTTTCTAGAAACTTTGGTATACTAGCTGTCTTTTCAGTATACTTCCAAATAAGAGTCTCTTCCTGCTGTTCAAAGTGAAGGCGCACCCCTCCCCTGGCACCCCCTGCCCCACCCTTGGCGGCAGAGCAGTGTCTGAGCTGCCGGGGCCCTGCCGATGCTGGAGGGCGGTGGTGATGGAGGCGGCCTCCCCGCCAGCAGACGGCCACGCATGACCAGTCGCCGTCCGCCTCCCCTTCACCCTTCCTGGTTGCCACTCTTCCACGTGGTAGGGGCCCGAGACCCTGTAGTGCCCACCCTAGGCCTGGGCTGAGCCCACAGGCGGCAGTAGACCCCATGTAGCAGTGCCCTACTGGGCAAACGGCCGCTCGGGACGAGCACCAAATAAACTCCTGTTGGGGACAGCTGTGTGTGTGTGCCATTTTCTGTGACAGCTGGGGAGGGAAACCACATTATTAGCCATGAAACCTGAGCCAAGACCCCACCTTGTGTCAGGGGGGACATTCCAGGTTCCTAGAGGCCATTACTGCCAAGGGCAGAGGCCAGACCTGACTGGACACATTCTCTCACTGCATACTATCAACTTGGTGTTCCGGCCAGACAGAAGGCCAGGCCCCAGACTTCATTCAGACCCGACTCTGGACGCTCTGTGACTTCTCTGTTTCCCTGGCCGAGTTGCAGGAGAGCAACAGGACACAGAAGTCTCAGGGGTCAAGAAAGGAGAGGGCCCTGCGTCCCTTTCCTAGAGGAGGAGGCAGAACTGCCAGGCACGAGGACAGGGGAGCTGGGCCACGGCGCCCTCATGGCAGGACCAGGTCTGATCTCTGCAGCCCCGGCCGGGTGGGGCTCTGCCTCCTCGGGCAGCCGCAGAGCCATGAAGCCGCGGGTCCCCCTCGCACGGCCTCCCAGGGCTTGATGCCAGCACCTCACGCAAAACCAGTGCAACCACGGGCCCTTGACAGAAGGGTGAAGTCCAGACTCAAATCCCAGCTGCGTCCCTGCAGCCGGCCTCCCTCAGCCTGTTTTCTTACCTGGGAAACGGGGGGAGACCCCTCCCCTGGAGACCAGGAGCTGCCTGGCTTGCACCAAGGCTGCTGCGGGGGATCTCCGTAAGAGCCACCCGCCCCACACACACACCCACACACATGACCGCTCTGAGCCGCTCTGCTGTTTCAGCAACAGCATCCTCAGGGGTTGGGGCTCTTGGAGGTACAGCTGAGGAGCCCCTGTTACCTGGGCCCACCCCTCTCTGAGCCTTCCCATCACACAGATCTGTGCTGACTGCAGCCACGGGAAGAGCAGGCTCCGAAGAGAGCAGACACCCACCCACCCAAAAAGGTGTGAGAGCCTCTACTCACTCTGCCCTTTGGGCTGGGCGCCCTCACTGCCGCCTGTGGCATCCTGGGATGGGCAGGCGGGGAACCGAGACCCCGACAGGCAGGGAGCAAACCTGGAGCGCCCAGGGCCGCCGCCTGTGCCCCGCCCTGCCCCCTGACCACCTCGCACCCAGTGTAGGCAGGCAGGGAGCAATGGCCCCAAATTAACACAGGTTCCCCCAACAGCTGGACACGGAGTTGCCACACGACCCCACAGCTCCACCCTGGGGGTGTACAAGGCCCCAAAGAACTGACACAGTGAAGCAGGGTCCTATGCCCACGTGTTCACACGTGGGAACACACAAGTATGCGTAGTGGGTGAGTGGACTCCTGAGCGTGGCCCATCTGTGCAGCGGATTGCAGATCAGCCAAAGGGAGGGAAGATGTCCTGGCCCAGGCTGCGGCACGGTGCCCTCATGGGCACAGGCAGCCACATCAGTACAACTCAGCTGAGGGATTGGTGGGGAGTGACTGTGCAGGAAGGCCTTTGGGAACAGGATGCTCAGTGGTGTGGAGGGGCTCGGCTTCAAAATGGTTTATGTTACCTGAATCTCATTTCCTTCAAAAACGTCACAGTCCACTCACTCGCCAAACACGTTCACCACCTGTGTTCCTTGTGTCCAGTCCAGGACCTAAGCCCAGCTGGGCCACGGCGCCCTCATGGCAGGACCAGGTCTGATCTCTGCAGCCCCGGCCGGGTGGGGCTCTGCCTCCTCGGGCAGCCGCAGAGCCATGAAGCCGCGGGTCCCCCTCGCACGGCCTCCCAGGGCTTGATGCCAGCACCTCACGCAAAACCAGTGCAACCACGGGCCCTTGACAGAAGGGTGAAGTCCAGACTCAAATCCCAGCTGCGTCCCTGCAGCCGGCCTCCCTCAGCCTGTTTTCTTACCTGGGAAACGGGGGGAGACCCCTCCCCTGGAGACCAGGAGCTGCCTGGCTTGCACCAAGGCTGCTGCGGGGGATCTCCGTAAGAGCCACCCGCCCCACACACACACCCACACACATGACCGCTCTGAGCCGCTCTGCTGTTTCAGCAACAGCATCCTCAGGGGTTGGGGCTCTTGGAGGTACAGCTGAGGAGCCCCTGTTACCTGGGCCCACCCCTCTCTGAGCCTTCCCATCACACAGATCTGTGCTGACTGCAGCCACGGGAAGAGCAGGCTCCGAAGAGAGCAGACACCCACCCACCCAAAAAGGTGTGAGAGCCTCTACTCACTCTGCCCTTTGGGCTGGGCGCCCTCACTGCCGCCTGTGGCATCCTGGGATGGGCAGGCGGGGAACCGAGACCCCGACAGGCAGGGAGCAAACCTGGAGCGCCCAGGGCCGCCGCCTGTGCCCCGCCCTGCCCCCTGACCACCTCGCACCCAGTGTAGGCAGGCAGGGAGCAATGGCCCCAAATTAACACAGGTTCCCCCAACAGCTGGACACGGAGTTGCCACACGACCCCACAGCTCCACCCTGGGGGTGTACAAGGCCCCAAAGAACTGACACAGTGAAGCAGGGTCCTATGCCCACGTGTTCACACGTGGGAACACACAAGTATGCGTAGTGGGTGAGTGGACTCCTGAGCGTGGCCCATCTGTGCAGCGGATTGCAGATCAGCCAAAGGGAGGGAAGATGTCCTGGCCCAGGCTGCGGCACGGTGCCCTCATGGGCACAGGCAGCCACATCAGTACAACTCAGCTGAGGGATTGGTGGGGAGTGACTGTGCAGGAAGGCCTTTGGGAACAGGATGCTCAGTGGTGTGGAGGGGCTCGGCTTCAAAATGGTTTATGTTACCTGAATCTCATTTCCTTCAAAAACGTCACAGTCCACTCACTCGCCCAAACACGTTCACCACCTGTGTTCCTTGTGTCCAGTCCAGGACCTAAGCCCGCGTGGGAGTGGTGCGGCCACCACTCTGGGGGGGCAAGGGCAACCCTCGGGGCTGGGCTGGACCCTGCGTGGTCCCGCTGGGGCACCTGAGCCACTGGGAGCGCCCTGGCCCAGGACACACAGACCCCCTGTAGCCCAGGCCACTCCAAGCAGAACTGGTCACCTGGACTGCCCTGTTCACAGCGGTCACTTGAGACAGAAGGGTCTCTACACGCCAGCACGGGGGTCACCATCGACGGACCAGGACCCTGTGACGGGCCCCGCTCTGTGGGTCTAAGCTCAGCCTCACTGCTATCCAGGGAAGGAGTGGCTGTCCGCAGCTTCCTTTCAGAGGGGAGTGAAGAGGGCGAAAGCCAAGGGCCAGCATCGGAAAGGAAGGGGATGGGGGCGGCTGCCCCAGCTCCAAGGAAGGACACCAGGGCTGAGAACCACACTCACAGAGGATTCCTGGGTCAGTCACCGAGGCTGAGGGCTGTTGGGAGCAGGGACTGGCCCGGCCGCAGTCACAGGGCTGGTAAGTGGCAGGTGGGGTCAGCCCGGACGTGCCAGACCCACAGCCCACGCTAGGACCACCCTGAGCTGGAGCACGCACTCCAGCCCTCCGTCCTGCAGCTGCTTCCCTGGTAGAGGGGCACAGTGTGGAGGGGACTTGGACCTGCCCCCAGAGCGCGGAGCTCAGTCTCATGTCTGTCTGTATTCCCGCCCTGCACGATCACGCCTGATCTGAGGCTCGGTCCTATGGGAGCCCCATCTGTGCCTGTCAGAGGCGGGACGCTGGTGCCTGGGGGCCATCCTCGTCACCCTTCCAGGAGCCCCCCACTCTTCCAGCATCAGTGTCAGGCCACCCCCTCCCTGCCATCCTCTCCTATGTTGCAGGGAGCCCACGTGTCTGGTCGTTCCCTTTTCCCCTTGGATCTGTGTTCACCACCATTGCTGGGGTCCCCCACCAGCTGCTGTACATACAGCATCACCTTTTAATTCTCATGTTGCCTCACACACAGTAAACATGCTCTGTTTGGCTGATGGGGAAATGGATTCTTGGGGGAAGTTCATAATAAACTTCCTGGATTTAGAGAAAGCAACGGCAAATAGTGTTCAAAACGAGTGGTCTGACTCTTGAGCCACTCATCACGCAGCATCCCTTTAAGCATGCCCCTTGCCCGCCATGCTTGGTTCTCACCCAGGACCCTCCTGTCATGGTCCAGCCTCCCAGCCAAGAGCCCGGAGCCAAGCATGCAGGGTTAATGTAACTGTTCATCTGCACCAGCTCCGAGTGCTAAACGCTCCATGACCTCACTTCTCAACTCACATGCCTGTTCTGAGACCCTCATTCAGGAGGACACGAGGTGTGGAGCTGATCAGAGCACCCGGAGAAGGGTCCCGTGTCCCTTCATGGGGTCAGAGTCTTCGGGGACAGCCAGGGCGCTGGGGGAGGGGGGTGCAGAGGCCTCAGCCCTGCCCCCAGGGTTGGCTAGTTTCCCCGCCTTGGCTACAGCTCAAAAGATGCAGGATGGAATTCAACCCCTCATCAGTCCCAACCCAACTCTGAAGCTCACAGGACAGGCGGCCTTGAGGTTCCCAAGCCTTGGTCCCCTCACCTGTAAAAATGTTTGAAAGTGTATGCTAGGTCTAAGAAGCCGGACACAAAAGACCACGTATTGTGTGCGTCCATTCATACGGAATGTCCAGAACGGGCAAGTCCGTACAGACAGAGAGCAGAGCCACGGTCACCGGGGACCGGCGGGAGAGAGGAGGGGATGTCAGGGCTGCAGGTCCTGGGTCTCTCTGGGGCGGGGACTGGCGGGAGAGAGGAGGGGCTGTCAGGGCTGCGGGTCCTGGGTCTCTCTGGGGCGGGGACCAGCGGGAGAGAGGAGGGGCCATCAGGGCTGCGGGTCCTGGGTTTCTCTGGGGCGGGGACCAGCGGGAGAGAGGAGGGGCCGTCAGGGCTGCGGGTCCTGGGTTTCTCTGGGGCGGGGACCGGCGGGAGAGAGGAGGGGGCATCAGGGCTGCGGGTCCTGGGTCTCTCTGGGGCTAAAAACACGTGGGAGTTGGGCACTGCTGACAGCGGAGCCACTCTGTACAGACACCCAGACTGCACACTCTGACCTTGTGGCCTGTGAATAACGTCTCAAAGCAACATCAGCACAGGGAGACAAGCTGGGAAACAGGCGAACTACATGACAGTTCCATCAAGACAACGTCGCACACACCCGGTGTGACGTAGAGCGACCCGGCCACTGCCTACCTGGGGGAGGTGTCCTCAGATGTCAGCCCCTGCAGGCGCAGGCACCGCTGGCTTCCGGTGGATGTCCTGGGGCAGAGGAGGAGTGGCCTGAATCCAGCCACATCCATCAAGGGGTCAAAGACCCTGGACAGGCTCAGCACAAGCAAGCACAGTGGCTCGACGCAGCAGCAGTGGCCGGTCCTCCACCCTGACCCCGCAGACCCCGCTGCACCACGGCTCCTCAGCCCAGAATCGGGGTAGGGTCGGGAGGGACCCATAGAGCAGACAGCGCGCTTGGCCTCCAGGCTCTTCTGGTCCAGCCAGTGGGAGGACAGGGGCCTCTCCTTGGGGTCCCACCCACCGGAGAGAGGCCAAGTCTGGGTATTCCTCTCCTCGGGACCTCCATGCCCTGGCCTGAGCACCAGCTTGAGTGCCCTGCCATCCCCAGCAGATGGCACCCCCAGCCCCCGGGCTCTCCTCCACCAAGCCATGCCCTCGTCTCATGTCTTTGATCCCAACACCCCAAAGCAGGGTTCCCTGAGCCTCAGCATCTACCCCCCAGTTACAGGGTGAACTGTCCCCCAGAAACATAAGCTGCAGTCCTAACCCCAGGAAACAGTGAATGTGACCTTACTTGGAAAGAGGCTCTTTGCACATCCCAAGTAAGTAACTAAGATGAGGTCATATCAAATGAGGACCCTGGGCCCTTTAAGAGGGACATGTGGACACAGGTAGCTGGAGGCAGAGATGGTAGGTGCAGACAAGCCCAGGAGCACCAGGGTGGCCAGCGGGCACCAGGGGGCTGGAGGCGGCAGGCGGGGAGAGGGCGTGTAGCCCTGCACACACCCTGACCCCAGACTCCCAGGCTCCAGACTGAGAGCTCCCGCCGCTCTGGCCTGAAGCCCCCCCACCCCCACCCCCCGTCTATGGTCATGTGCAGGGCCTATGCCACCTCTCACCACCGTACCAGACACCCTGGGACCCAGCAGAAGCCCAGAGGCACAGCCTGGGAAGGACGGTCCAGTCAGTTTCTCCAGCTTCTTAATGAAGAGGTCACATGGTTCTCACGGCCAGATGCAGGCGGCCGCAGGGGACCCCATCCTGCTGGAGAGTGGGCCGTCCCTCACAGCAGTTCCATGATGGTCGCCACCATGCTCTGCCCGAAGATGAAGGCGCCGACCAGCACGGAGACCACCCCCCAGGCCTCCAGGCAGCACCTGCCGAGTCAACAAACCCACGTCAACTGCATGCTTTTCCAGTTTCCCACAGAAGAGCCAGACACACGTATCCAACACTCACGAAGTGAAGCCCAGTAGTCACCAATTTGTAAACAATTCCAGTTGCCCTCCCCTTACCTGTAGGGGTGGGTTTCTGAGACAACAGGAAATAAAGCACCCCTGCAGTTGAAAAAAATATTAACTCCTAACTGTTGCTTCCTAACCTCATTCTTGCCAGTGCTTTACTAAAGACAAAGGAATGTGGGAGGGAGACGTAAGGTTCAAACCCCCTTTTTGCTTCTTTTCCTTGGAGGTGGGGTTGAAGCCTCCTCAAAGTGAGGAAGGAGAAGCCCCAAGTCACACAGATGGGAACAGCGGCTGGGGCCAGGGAGGAGGGGGACAGAGGTGGCTGGAACTGGTGGCCGAGGCCACATCCACGTGCTTCATAACGTAACCAGGAGAGATGGGGCAGACAGCAAGGCGAGAGCCGTGATAATAAGATTCCCACAAAACGGCAGGGATATTTCTAGCCCCATTAACAAAGGCCGCGAGGCCCGTTGTCATGGAAAGACCATCTCCAGTTACACGGCATCAGAGTGGCAGCTCAGTGCCAAGAACACCAACCCGGCTGAGGGGGGGAGTGAGGGAACGTGAAGGGGCTACAGGCTCCTCAGAGCAGCTCTGATGGATCAGAAGGCCCTAAGGCAGCGCTGGGATTAAAAATCCCCTGAAAGCCCATCAGTAACTGCTCCGTGAACTCAGCCGAGGCGCCACACAAAAGCAGCAACACTTGAGGCGCTACAGGGAACAGACTATGTAGGACCCTCCCTGCCCCGACCCCCGCCGCAGGCCAGCGGGGCTGGTGCTCAGCCCAAGTCAGCTTTAGAGTTCTCCAGAAAAACACTTCGCAACCCAGCAGGGAACCCAACCGAGTCTGCCACTGTGGGAAGACCAAACTTGGTCTCCGTGTGGCCAGAGGAAGGGGAAAAAGAGGCACAGGCTCACAAGTGGGAGCCACGTTCACAGCTGCTGTGATGCAAGAGCATCTTTCTGTACAGGGCTGAGTGGTGGCACCCCAAAGTCACACCCAGCTGGAGCCCATGACCATGACCTCAGGTGGAAAAAGGGTCTGTGGGGCAACAGGACGAGCCTGCACCCACCCTGCCCTGGAGAAGGATGCTTGATTAGAGTGCTCCAGCCGCCAGGAAGACCTCACATCCACAGACAGCTCCAACCACAGACCACAGCCCTCAGCGTGGAAGGCAGTGACGCATGGACTCAGTGGAGCGCTGGCTTGGACCCTCCCGGCTCAGCTACCCGTCGCTGTGCAGACAAGGGCCGCTCCCGGCCTGGCCGGCAGTTCCCTCCTCGGTAGGACCCCGTGGGCCTGACCACATCTCATGCCCCTGGAGCCGAGCTCCACACACGCCCTGGCATCGCCCTCGCATGCAGACACTCACTTAACTCGGGGTCCAATGGGCTCCACGCTGACCGCACAAATGAGGCACAGACCTGCGGGGGAGAGTTGGGGTCACTGCAGCTCTTTGTCACTGAACCCAAAGCAACCCCGAGCTCTGCAGAGCTCAGCCAACACGCAGCAGCCCCTAGGGACCCAAGAGGCCAGCAGAGCCTTTGCCCACGGTAGCTCCAGGGACTTCCCCTGCCCCTGATGAGAGGGCAGAGCGCATGCCCATGGCACCGCTGTGGGGTCCTTGCTCGACACCCTCTAGCACCGGTGTCTCTCCAGCAACAGTGACAGCCACACTCGTCTCTGGTGCAAGTCAGGGCCAGGTCGGGGACCGACACCTGGGACGCACCTGGCAGCCGCCAGCTGTCTGTGTTGTCTGGTTTTTTGGGTTTTTTTTTTTTTTTTTCTCTTTTTTAATGGTGCTGCTGGGACTCGAAGCCAGACAGCTCAGCCTAAAGAGCCTGTGATCTCTCCCTGCTCCCAAGCCTGTCCCAGCCTGTCCTTTCCAGCAAACAAATGGCTGGAGCTAAAAGGCCCCACCCAGGACATGGACGCCCAGCCCATCCTGTGTGTTTAAGATACCGCATGGCTGAGCCCATCTGACCCAGACCAGGGCTGGAGGTGGTACGGGGGTGGGAGTTGGCAGAGAGAATCAGACCCCACTGCCGTCTGAAACCGCCTTCTAGCGCCAGGCACGGCCCGGGTCTGGGGTTTCAGCCTCTGGATGCTCCTCCTCCCCCTGGAGTCCCAGCCTTGGCTACCCTGCATCTCCCAGGCCAGGATAATGGTCAGGCCAATTCAACAGGAATTTCACACCATCCTCACACTGGGAAGGTTTCCTAGGAACCCACCAGTCATGGAAACTGTATTCACCTCCCAATTTTTTTTTTTTTTTCCTCTTTTTTAATGGTGCTGCTGGGACTCGAAGCCAGACAGCTCAGCCTAAAGAGCCTGTGATCTCTCCCTGCTCCCAAGCCTGTCCCAGCCTGTCCTTTCCAGCAAACAAATGGCTGGAGCTAAAAGGCCCCACCCAGGACATGGACGCCCAGCCCATCCTGTGTGTTTAAGATACCGCATGGCTGAGCCCATCTGACCCAGACCAGGGCTGGAGGTGGTACGGGGGTGGGAGTTGGCAGAGAGAATCAGACCCCACTGCCGTCTGAAACCGCCTTCTAGCGCCAGGCACGGCCCGGGTCTGGGGTTTCAGCCTCTGGATGCTCCTCCTCCCCCTGGAGTCCCAGCCTTGGCTACCCTGCATCTCCCAGGCCAGGATAATGGTCAGGCCAATTCAACAGGAATTTCACACCATCCTCACACTGGGAAGGTTTCCTAGGAACCCACCAGTCATGGAAACTGTATTCACCTCCCAGGTTTGGGGGAGAAGGAGGAAGGTGTTTGAGGGGCACCTTTGAACCACATGAGTTTCATGTAGTTGAAAACATTTAAATAAGATAAAATCCTACAGTGAGTGGCAGCCTTGAGAGGGTGGCTGAGGTTGACTCAGATTTGCTACATGCTACCTATTCTGCATGAGAGGCCTCAGGGCCTTAGTCTTCCTGTCTGTGGGACGGGTTGATGACAGCACCCCACCTCGTATGTCCACCAGGGGCTGTTGAGGTGTTTAACGAGGGAAGGTGTGCAGAGCCCTGGCCCTGGCTCAGTAAACAGGGCTGGGAGCCATCCCACCTACACGGGCTCCCATGTACCCTGACTTCCACGTGGCCTCGCAAGGCAGGGAGCTGGGAAGGACCCACGGCCGGGGGAGCCAGGGCCTCACCTGGGAAGATGAAGATGAAGAAGGAGCTGATGCCACCGATGATGCCGATGATCTCGCTGAGGTCGGGCAGGAACAGGGCCATGGTGAGCGTCGCGGCGACCCAGAGCATGGTCAGCGGCATCCGGACCCACAGCCCCGAGGGCTCAGCCAGGGCCCGCGGCCCACACGCCCCGCCACAGCCCCGCCTCCAGAAGTCCTGCATCACCGACCTGCAGGCCACAAACCACGGGCTCCCATGTGAGCGGCCCCCAGCCCCGGCCCACACTGGGTGCCCCAGAGTCCCCCAGCTGCCCCGCACACCCTGCTGGGCTCCCATTCCACAGCAGGGCCTCGGTCCCCAGGGACCCCCACACATGAGCAGCTGACGGGTGGGGCCTCGCCGGGCAGTCAGGTTCTGGCCAGGGCACCAGGCTGCAGTCCTGACACCAGCTGGGCCACGCTGAGCAAACCACCAGACTCCCCCGCCCCGTCTCCTCCTCCAGGAAAGGGAGGTGATGACCACCTCCATGACAC
The DNA here is from genome assembly GCA_006408675.1 of Madoqua kirkii. Lineage (NCBI taxonomy): Eukaryota > Metazoa > Chordata > Mammalia > Artiodactyla > Bovidae > Madoqua > Madoqua kirkii. Next base: position 40,838 of record SJYC01133078.1, read on the forward strand.
ACAGGCAGGCGTGGTGCCCAGCACATGCCAATGCTTGATGGACAGTGTGCCCCACCCTGAACCCTGTCCCCCCGAGCTGGCCTCACCTTCCCAGGAAGAGCAGATGGGGTAGGCGGTCACGATGGACACAGCGAAAAGGACCCGGGCAATGATGACGACCCCGTCGCTGCCTGGGTAGGACATCAGGATGTCAGCAGACACATCTGTCCCAAAGGTCAGGAAGCCGTACACACCTGCGAGGGCCACAGGGGAACCCAGGAAAGCTGGTGAGAAAAACGCCGGTCCCCCATCTCAACCCCGACACCCTGACAGCACCCACCTCCACTGCTGCTGAGGTTTCCCCCAGGAGCTGACAGTAGGCTCTAGAACCTCCCCAGGCTTTTCTGTCCTCAGCCTACAGAATCCTCAGTTCTTCTAACTTCAAGACCTGCTGGGCAAGACTGTCCCTTGTCTTCCTCCCAAACAGCTCAGCATTCACATACGAGGTTCCAGGATGGACTGGAAGCACTTTGACTAATACTTTCTGTGTCCTGTTCCCCAACTCTCTCAGTACCTGGAGAAAGAAGCTGGCCATGCATCCATTTTCCTAATGGAAAAATCAAGGCCCAATGTCAACACCCATCTGAAATAACACGGCTTACTACAGTAGCAGTCAGGTCCCTCCCCCACAATCTAGCACTGCCTCCTAGTCACCTGCCCTGTCCTGAGACCCCACCTCTGAGCTTTGGCTTTTGGCCCATCCCACGATCTTGCTGGCCCTGCAGCGTCTGGAAGAGACCCTCAGTCACGGGGTCCGACCCAGGGGCTACAGAGTCCTGCTAGACAGAGGTCACCCAGCAAATGTCCAGGCCCCCGACGTGTGTGTGGCCGCCTTGGGCCTTCCTGAATCAGAGGCTCTGACAGGCCAGTGAAAGAAAGCAAGCTGCCGGGCTGGAGGAAAGCAGCTAGGAGTCAGTCTGAGCCCAGGCCCTGGGTTAGATGAGCTGTGGGACCTCGGGTGTGGCAGCCCTTCTGAGAGCCACACCCTGCCACCTCTGAAGACCCTCCCGTGCCAGTGTGTGGATGCTCAAGCCCACTGTATCCCAGAGGGTGTCCTGTAAACCACACCAGATGTAACACGCTGACAGCATCACTCCTGCCATCCTTCCAGATGGGGAGGAGGGGGTGTGGGGAGACAGTCGGCCAGGGTTTCTATCTCAGCTTAGACGAGACCCTGGTTGAGCTCAGGCAGTCCTCTGGGTACAGTGTCCTCTATGAATCGTGGACTCTCCTGGGGGTGTTAGGGACCAAAGATGCTCCAACCACTTAGCGCTGTGCCCGTTTCTCCTACTGCCGCACCCCCAGGCCCTGGGCACCCCAGGCGGGCCTCACCTATCAGCGAGTAGACGAGGCAGCAGGCCAGCAAGGACAGCACGGAGACCAGGGCCCAGTGCCCGAGGCTCTGGCAGCGCATGCTGCAGTAGACGGACACAGCGGCTTCGTGACACTGCAAGAGAGCGGCAGGGCCAGGGGACTCAGGCCAGCTGCACTAGAGCCACCTGGCACCCTCGGGAGAGCCTCACTGTCCCAGAATGTGAGCAGTGACCCAGAAGCCCACCAACTGGCAGAAGGGAGAAGCAAGCTGTCAGATATTCACGTGTGGAATATTACCTGGCACCGAAAGGGGGTAAACACAACTGCAGGCCCCGTCACAGAGGCCCCACGGCTGTGACGTGCAGCGAAAGCAGCCAGAGAAGAATGTTTCCACATATGTGAAGTTAAAAGTTACAAGTCAAACAAGCCAGCATGGGGTCCTCAGTCATGGTACTGTTGATGCTGGGGGTTGTGCTGTGCACAGTGTGACGTGGACCAGACCCCTGGCCTTGACCCACAAGATAACAGGGGTGCCCCCTTCAGGTGTGACAATCAAAAGTGTCTGCAGACATTGCCAGGTGGCCCCTGGGGGAGGGGTGCAAAGTCAACCCAGTTGACAGCCCTCATTTATGGTGACAGAGGGCAGAGTAGTGATACGGGTGGGTGGACGGTGCTCCCGAGGGAACATTCCAGGGGGCTGATGATGTTCTATGTCCCCACTGGGGTGAGGGTTTTGTGGGAGCACACATACTTATGATTTATACACTTCCTATGTACTACATTACATTTTTAAAAATCTAAAATACATATACCACTGCCAAGAGCCCACCGACAATGTGACTTTCTTGGGACAGGTCCTTGGCAGCCAGGGAGACCCTGCTGAGCAGCCAGGGAGACCCTGCTGAGCAGCCAGGGAGGAGCTGCTGTTTCTTGATGCACCCTGTGGGTTCTGGGAACTTTCCAGGCTCCCAGGACAGGGTTCCCACTATCACATCACTTACTCCCTTCTGATCAAAACCAGCACGATGACCGTCTATGCCTGCCACTCACCACGCTCAAGACTCCCTTCACACACCGAGCTCAGCCCACAGCTGTCCCTCTCCACTGCCTCAGGGCCTTTGCCTGTGCTGTGTGCTCTGCCGGGGGTGGCCCCTGGTACAGCCAGCTCCTGCTCATCCTTCAGCAAAGCCCTCCCCTGCTGACCCCACGTGAGCACAGCTGGGCTTGCTGGCTCAGCGTCTGTTGGGTGTGTGGTAGCAGACACACTCGCCTCGCTCATCCCCAGTGTGGAGTCTGGCCCCTGGTTGAGGGCCCTCCTGGGATTACTCAATCATCCATCCCTCTGCTCCACCTGCAGCCATGAGGCCTCCCAGCACCCAGCCCAGCTCCTCACACTCAGGCCCTTACTGGTCCCCTCGTGTGAGTCTGGGGTAGCCCATCAACCAGCCCCACAGCCCCTACCCTCGTGGAGCACACACTGGGAGTGGCTGGGGCACCTCGGCCGCAGGACTCCTGATTCCAGCTGTGGAGGTGGTGTGCAGCCTAGGGCCAGCCCACCGCACCTTCTACAACAGGCAAGCCTCAGGGACCCCCTGACCTCATGGAAGCACACTGCAGGCCGGCTCAGCCAGGCGGTGGGCACTTAAATTCCCCCAAAATACAGAAGGACCCTTGACCAGCAGGCATCAACATCCCGCCTCCTGCACTCGGGAACCCAGGCGTGGGGGAAAGATTGTTGGTGGTGGCCAGATGGAGCCCTGCCCTCCTCCCTGTGGGTCCCAAGACTCCTGGGTCACGTACCTCTTGGTCTTATTTGAGGGAATAAGGCTTCTGAGGGCAGGGCTGCCCTGCTGGGACAGCATCTAGAACAGCATCTGACTGAGAGCAGGCTGACTAGTCACGAAGTGGTGGGGTGCGGGGCGGACGAGCATGCAGTGGGTAACGGGTGGAAGCAGCCCAGACGTCCCCCAGCTGAGGGATGGAAAAGCAAGCCGTGGACTCAGCAGACATCACTCACCGTGAAAAGGAATGCAGTCCCGACACACGCACCACACAGAAATCACCTCGAAATCACCGCGCAGAGTGGAAGAAGCCAGCCACAGGGGACCAGCTACTGTATGATTCCACTTACAGGCAGCGTCCCGAAGAGGCACATCCAGAGACAGTGAGAAAGACTCTGGTTGCCAGGGACTGGGCGGCAGACGGGCTGGGGATGGGGAGTGACAGCCAACAGGTAGAAGTTTCTTTCGGGGGAAGGGGGGAGGAAATGTTCTAAAACTGACTGTGGTGATGTCTGCACAACTCTGAACATACCAAAGACCTAGGGGTGAGCTGCACCCCATGCCAGTCATAGCTCAAAGCTGCTGAGCTTCGAGAAACAGAGAGAAGAAATGAGAGAAAAGAAGCCGTACAGATGGCCAACAGGCACACTAAACGGTGCTCAGCAACGGTAACCATCAGAGAAACGTGAACCAGAACCACAAGGAGGCATGCCACCTCACACCAGTCAGAAGGGCCATCCTCAGAGTCTACAAAGACCAAATGCTGGAGGCTGTGGAGACAAGGGAACACCGACACGGCTGGTGGGGATGTGAGCTGGCACAACCACTGTGGAGACCAGTATGGGGGTTCCCTAAAAATACTTGGAATACAGCTACCATGTGATCCAGCAATTCCATTCCTGGGCACATATCTGGAGGAATGGGACTTGAGAAGATACACACCCCCACGTTCACTGCAGCACTGCTCCCAACAGCCAAGACACGGAAGCAGCCTAAGTGTCCATCGACAGAGGAGTGGAGAGAGGTGCGGAGTATGGACACGCAGTGGAACACCACTCAGCCATGAGAAGGAACGAGACACCGCCATTTGCAACAACATACATGAACCCAGAGATGATCACACTAAGACAAATATGATACCACTTATATGTGGAATCCTTAGAAAAGAAACAGATACAAACGAACTTATTTCCAAAACAGAAACAGACTCACAGGCATAGAAAACAAACTTACAGTTACCAAAGGGGAAAGGGGGGGTGAAGGATAAATTAGGACTTTGGGACTAACATATACACACTGCTATACATAAAACTGAGGTCTATATACATAAAACAAGGTCTACTCATAGCACAGGCAACTCTACTCAGTATTTTGTAACAACCTATAAAGGAAGAGAATCTGAAAAAAAACATACATACACATATATTCAGTTACCAGAATCACGGTGCTGTACACCTGAAACTAACAGAGATCATAAATCAATCATGCTTCAATTAAAACAAAACAAAGGAGAAGTATTACTTGTGGCCAGGGTGGCTAGGACCAAAGCCCCACCCTAACCCCTGCTCCCTACAAGTCCCTCTTTCTGATTCTGCACAGGCAGGAGGGGGCTCCTCATTGCTAAGTGTGTGGGGAATGGTGTGGTTGAACTGAGGCAGAACTCCCATTGATGACAGGGACTCCTCACTTCCCTGCACAGCCCTGCCCTACCCCTCATCCTCCTCCCTTCCACCTTCCCCTACATCTGGTCCCCCCACCCTCAGATCCCCAACTCCACAAGCTGGATCCTAGCAGCGCCTTCCCTGGCCTCAGCAACTAGTCCTCAGCCCCACCCCCACCCCACCATCCACATCTTTCTAACTCCCCATCTCTGCATCCCGTGTCCCTGGAAACTGCAGCCCAGGCCTCCGTTGCTAGGAGAATCAGATGAGAGAGCCAAGGCAAAGGTGAGGGGGGCACCACCTCCAAGCATCTGGAAAGCGGCCCCCCTCCCCTCCACTGGCACGAGCCCGCTACACCATATGGTGCTCGGGCAGCCGAGAGAGGGCTGGTTAAACTCCATCCAGACAGTTGACAGCAAAATCATCGCTTTACATCTTTCAAAATATTGGGTGTGTAGGACGAAACGTGAGAAATCCTGTAAGCGGCTTGCTAAATCTCAGGAGCAATACAGCAATTCATTTATAAAAAAGAGAAATGGAAATGTTTCAGGATTTTTGCCCCCCAAGTAATGGTTGGGGGGAAGATGAAGAACAGAAAGAGGGCCTGATGGATGGGTAAGTGAAGACACTGGGGCTAGGAAGCTGAGACACCGTCAGTCCTGACCCCTCTGCCTTGTGAACATGCTTCTACATGGGGCGGTTTTGTTGTCAGTGTGGCGGGTAGGTGGTTGTCTTTAGGAGAGAGGCAAATCTTTCCAAAATAAGCAATGGAAAAAGGGGGTCAGCTGCCACCTGCGGGGAGACTGGGGAACCCCAAGAGAGACCAGAGGCAGGGAGCAGAGCCCTGCCCCTACTACAGCCATCTCCAGCCCCTCACCAGCACCCACCTCACCCAGACCTTAGCAGCTCTCCAGCCTGGGACCCCTCCCCTCCATGGATCTCCAGTGGAAGCATCTCCCTGCACCTGCCACCTCCCACACATTCCTCAAGACTCCTCTTAGACCTCAGCACCTAGCAGAGGGCATCTCTGAATCTGCCCCCCTGAGAGCTGCATCGGAAGCCCCCCACTAGATTCCACACACAGAAGCTCTCACTCTATGACGTTCTATCAAATTCTATATATCCTGCCCAGCGCCTGCCGCCCTCCTAGCCTGCAAGGCTCCAGCCCCTGCAGCAGAATCCACCTGTAGGAAGGCGGCTCTGTGTCCCCAGGCGGGGAGACACTGCCACCAGGACTTTCAAAGGAGGGCACAGGTCGCAGACCCCCACATTCAACCTCAGAGCCAACAAATGGGCTGCTGCTGGTGGTGGGCACTGGAGCCACTTCCAAAGTTCAACTGAAATTCAGAGCTTGCTGAGCTCAGACGCCAACCCATACGCATGGTCCCCTAAAGACAGACTGGTTCATCCCAAAACACGTTCCCAAACCTCCCTCCCCCGCCCCCAACAGGGAGGCAACTTGCCCCCAAGGGAACAGGCAGTCACCACAGCCTGCAAATGCCACCCTCCTCAACACAGACGCCAAGGTTACCTGAAATCCAAAACAGATGGTGGGGAAGACACTAAATACAGAGGTCCAGGAGGAGGGACTGTAAAGAGATAAAAATGGGTGTTCGTTACAAAAAGTTAAACTCAAAACAACCTTCAACTTGAAGACGAGGTTTAAATAATACAAGCAAGCTGCTACGAAGCGTAACTCTAGGCAGATTTTAGTAACCACGTCCACTCTGGGGTTGAGAGGCGCCAGAAGCTGCATGTAAAGTGCTGCACTTTTAGGTACATCTGTGTTCCTGCCTGGAGAATCCCAGGGACAGTGGAGCCTGGTGGGCTGCCGTCTACGGGGTCGCACAGAGTCGAACACGACTGAAGCGACTTAGCAGCAGCAGCAGTGCTGACATTTGACAACTTGACAGTCTCCACACAGGCAGAATGTGGGCAGGACATGGCTAGGAGGAACTCCCAGCTCCCTTGAAGGCTGTCTGTCCCCAGTGAGGTTAGGGGCTCGGGGTGGGTGGGGGGGCAGGGCACAGGCAGCATCTGAACAGACTCCAGTAGGACAAGGATGGTTTGACCTCCGTCTAAGTGGCCTAAGAGAACTGATGGGTGCACAGGGCAGACTCTTAAGGTCAAACCCTCTCAGTGGCCCCTGATTGGTGGCCCTCCAGCTTTCTTTTCAAGCAGCTCCAGGTTCTGGCCTCTAGCAGATATGGGGACACACAGTTGGTGGGGCACAAATAGCACCCACTATACAACCAGGGTTTCCTGGCTGTGCTAGAATAATGGCCCCCAAAGATGCCCCGTCCTAATCCTGGGAACCTGGGAGTTTGTGACCTTATTATATCCTACAAGGGATTTTGCAGGTGTGATGAAGGTCAGCACTCTGAGACAGCAGATGACCCCAGATTATCTCGGCCCCATATATCATAAGGATCCTTGCCATCAGAGAACCTTCCCCAGCTGTGGTCAGAGGGAGCTGTGACTGTAGAAGCAAGAGCAGAGAGAGATGGAACCTTGCTGGCTGTGAAGACTGTGGAGGGGTCACGAGCCAAGGAACGTGGGCACCTCTAGGAGCTGGGAAAGGCCAGGAGACAGATTCTTGTCTAGACCTCCCGAAAGACCACATCACTGCCGACCCCTCGCGTTCAGCCCAGTGAGACTCATTCCGGACTTCTGACATCAGAAGCAGAAGCTAATAAGCTTAGTGTATAGTTTTGAGTCGCTGTGTTTGGCAGTACAGCAGCCACAGCAGGCTCGCACGGTGGCGTCGCCCTTCCGTGCAGTGCTTCTGGCTGACTCCTGAGCCTGGGGAGCCCTCCAGCCAAGCCCCGCCTTCTCAGACCTTCCTCAACAGCACTGCCAGCAGAAGGCTGGCTCCTCAGAGCCCACGCTTCCGCTGCTCCGTCTGCCTGCCTGCATCCTCTGGGCCATGTGCACTGTCCCCTCCTGTTCCTGCGGGAGATGCCGCCCGAGCTCCAGCCCTGGAGGATGCACCGCCAGGGCACGAGGCCCTCCCCTGCGTGGACTCAAGGCTGCAGATCAGCAGTGGATCCGGGCCTCTCCTGCTGCCTTACCTGCTTTGTGGGATTACCCCATCAGTGTACGGGCGGGCGTGTGGGGGCCGCTGAGCCCTGCCTCCTGCCCATTCCTCTCCTCTCCTCCTCAGAAGACCTCTCTCTGACCCCAATCCACCTGGGCCTCATCCCCACCTCCTGCCCTGACGAGACTCAGCCACACAACACCAAATCCAGCACCACGGCTCAGTCCCACATGACCCAGGAACAGTATTCAGTAGTGAACACCCTAAAATTTTGAAATTTTGCTCAATGACCTCTGAGACCCAGCTTCTATCATCATCTGTCCTGGGTTTATAGTAACCATCCCCCCTCCAAATTTATATCCAGTGGGAATCTCAGAATGAAATTTTATTTGGAAAAAGGGTCCTTGTAGATATAATCGGTTAAATTCAGACAAGGGCGTACTGGAGCAGGCTGGGGGTTGGTCAAAACATTGGTGCCCTTAGGGAAGAGAAAACACATACCCAGGGAGAGCTGTGTGAGGATAGCCCTTCCGTGCAGTGCTTCTGGCTGACTCCTGAGCCTGGGGAGCCCTCCAGCCAAGCCCCGCCTTCTCAGACCTTCCTCAACAGCACTGCCAGCAGAAGGCTGGCTCCTCAGAGCCCACGCTTCCGCTGCTCCGTCTGCCTGCCTGCATCCTCTGGGCCATGTGCACTGTCCCCTCCTGTTCCTGCGGGAGATGCCGCCCGAGCTCCAGCCCTGGAGGATGCACCGCCAGGGCACGAGGCCCTCCCCTGCGTGGACTCAAGGCTGCAGATCAGCAGTGGATCCGGGCCTCTCCTGCTGCCTTACCTGCTTTGTGGGATTACCCCATCAGTGTACGGGCGGGCGTGTGGGGGCCGCTGAGCCCTGCCTCCTGCCCATTCCTCTCCTCTCCTCCTCAGAAGACCTCTCTCTGACCCCAATCCACCTGGGCCTCATCCCCACCTCCTGCCCTGACGAGACTCAGCCACACAACACCAAATCCAGCACCACGGCTCAGTCCCACATGACCCAGGAACAGTATTCAGTAGTGAACACCCTAAAATTCTTGAAATTTTGCTCAATGACCTCTGAGACCCAGCTTCTATCATCATCTGTCCTGGGTTTATAGTAACCATCCCCCCTCCAAATTTATATCCAGTGGGAATCTCAGAATGAAATTTTATTTGGAAAAAGGGTCCTTGTAGATATAATCGGTTAAATTCAGACAAGGGCGTACTGGAGTAGGCTGGGGGTTGGTCAAAACATTGGTGCCCTTAGGGAAGAGAAAACACATACCCAGGGAGAGCTGTGTGAGGATGGCGCTGAAGCTGGAGTAAAGCGCCTGCAGGCCAAGGAGCGCCGGCAGCTCAGGACACCGAGCGGGCAGGAAGGACCCTCCAGGAGCCTCCTGAAGGAGCGCAGCCCTACTGCCACCCTCATATTCCGTTTCTAGCTTCCAGAACCAAGGCGAGGGACTTCTGCTGCTTTCAGCCTCCCAGTTTGTGGTAGAACAAGCAGCTCGAGGAGGCAAACAGTGCTCCTGACTCACCATTCCTCTCCTGGGCCCCCAGGACCGGTGGAGGACCACCGGCTGTTACAGTTCTCACACAGCCCTTGCATGCCACCTCTGGGCTGACATTTCTGCTTCCAGCTGGGGCCTCTCTGAACTCCAATCTGACAGCTCCCTGATATCTTTATTTAGTGTCTCGAAGCCTTTCCCACCTAACATGTCCCCAGCAAAACCCTCCCCCAGCCACCTGCTCCTCCCCATCCCACACAGTCCAGGAAACAGCATGGCCCTCGGTTCCCCTGCTCAAAGCTCAGAGTCACCCCAGACTCTCCCTCTCTCCTGCTCCACCTCTGATCTGTCCTCCAGGAGGGCCCACATGATTTGTGGGACCACGTGCAAAATGAACATGCCGGCCCTTGTTCAGCAGCCGTGAAGAATCTCAGGATGGTGATAGCAGGGCGTTAAACCGAGGGTGGGCCCTTCTGAGCCTGGGACCTGGGTGACGTCACAGGTCACAGGCCCCTGGAGCTGGCCTGCCACCAGATTTGATTTCAAGGCCCTGCTGTGATCAAAACCCTGAAATGGCTTCCATGCAAAACGGAAGTCCTCCCTGCAGCTCCAAATCCCTACAGGACTCCTCACTTCTGGCCTCCGCATCCTGCTGGCCGGCCCTGTTGCTTCCACGCTGTGGGGCAGGGCTGCAGCCACCCAGGAGCCCAGCTGGTGGGCATGTGGTACTTCCGTGTCCTTCACCCGGTCATCACTAGCGGCAGCTGAGTGGTTCTGAACAAGGAAAAGAGCTTTTGCTGAGCTCCACAGCATCAGACACCTGAAGAAGTTCATGAGGCGAGCCAGGGCTCTGTGCAAACCACAGCGGGGGGTGGGGGGGGGGAGTGGCTCTCGCCCCTCACAGAAGACCCGGGAAGCCATCCCCCAGACTCACCTGGACGCCAGGCGGGGCTCACGGGTGAGGTCTTGGGGCCTGAGGTAGTACTGCGCCATGATGACGAGCGCCAGGTAGCAGGCGGCCAGGGTGCCTAGGACGCTAACACACGAGAGAGTACAGCGTCAGGGGTGAGTGTGGTGAGGCAGCGCCTGGGGCGCCATACAGAGCGGGGTCTCAGTGTCAGCTCGGCCCACACTGGCAAGAGGTCAGCAAGTTCTTCCTGTCTGGGCCCCAGTTATCTGTACGACAGGACGCAGGAAGGGCATTCCAGGCAGGGACACCCTCACACCACGCAGCGGGACCCGCGAGGCCGTGAGCGATACAGGCGCACCATCTCTCCAGCAACAGCCACACAGCCCCTGGGATCTGGCATCTGAGCAGCCCCGACACAGCATGCAGAAGGACCAGTGGAGAGGGCTGGGGGCACCTGGGGGGCTCTGGGGTCCTGCCTGCTGTTTCTCTGTTCCACTTCTCTACACGACAGGGAAAGGTGGGTGGCACACTTGTGTGAAGATTTTTGCCAGACTTTATTTTTTCAAAAGTATATGTGGAGCCTCAGACTGTAAAATGAAAAGTGTGTGTGTGTGTGTGTGTGTCTCCGTGCCTGTGTATGTGTGTGTGGGTGCAGAAAAAGCCTGGGATCATTAAGTAACAAAATGGAGGCCCTGTTATTACAGGCAATTTTCTTTTCTGTTTATCTGTATTTTCTATCATGCACAGGAATGACTTTCATAATTTAACATTTCTTTCCTCTTCTCCCAATGGAAAGAACCATGCTGCCAGGTCCCCTATCCCAGGCAGACAGAAACCACCCCCAAACACCAGCCGAGGTGGGGATCCAGCCCCAGCCATCGACCCCGGGAGGGGTCTGCAGCCCGTACCTTGTGTGTTTCTGGAAGCCGATCTCCTGCGGCGTGGAGAGGGGCAGGATGACCAGCGCGCAGAGCAGAGTCAGGGTGAAGCGCTGGTCGGTGTACCAGGGCTGCAGGGCTGGTGGGGTGTCAGGCAGGATGAAGTCCCACACTGCAGGGAGGGAGGGAAAGAGAGGCAGTGAGCCCAGAGAGCCTGCCCCAGGGTGACCCCATTATTAGATGGCCTGAGTGGAGGGGGAGAATTAGGGCGGGGCTGAGCTAGCCGCTTCTGCTCCACACCACACAGGCTGCGAGCCCTTGGGGGTACCTGGCTGAGTGTTGGAGGGGCCTCGATGGCTGTGCTCCCCCGGGGTGCCTGGTGGGGACACCTGGGCTCAGCACACCCACCTCCTCAACAGCAGACCCCCCAGAGGACTCGTCCTCAACAGCTGGGGGCCCTAAGCCAAAAGAGGGAGGTGCTGTCGTCTTAAAGGCCAGGCCTGGGACTGGCACTGACCCCTCTGCTACCCTCTGCCAGTCAAGCATCACGGAGCCCACTCTGATTGGCCGGGGACACAGCCCCATCAACCTCTCGGGGAAAAGTATCCGAGAAACTGGGCCTGGTTTATTCTGTCTGTCACAGGAAGATGGAGAATTGGGAGCTGATAGAAGGGGCCAGACAGGTGGTGGAGGGGAGAGCCCAGGAGAGACACAAGGTGGCTTGAGGCCGGAAGTTCACAGGGTGAGGTGGCCCCACGGCACACGGGGTGGGGGTGCCCAGAGCTGGATCCTGGCCCACACGGGGTGCTGGTACTGCTGTAAAGGAAGCCTTCTAGTTCTCTGCACTTGCTCAATAAAGACAGCAATCAAAAGAAATGACCACTTGTCCAGGATGGTTTATTTCTACTGGAGAGACACAGGGACTATATCCACACTGAGCTCACGGTACAGAGGCGCCCCCTTCAGAGGAAGGCAGACTCTTGTGGCCAGAGAGGCCAGGGGAATGAACGCACGCACCCAGAAGTGCGCAGAGATCTCCACAAGTAAGAGGCCCACATGGCCTGGGCTAGGGTGCAAGCCCTTCTTATCCATATGGATGGATTCCTGAAGCCAGGAGAGCCGCCTCTGCCAACTAGGCCACCCAGCTCCTTCCTGAGCCCTCGCTTTCCAGGCCATTCCTCAGTGTCCACAGAACCATTATTTATGGTCATTTTCACTTGATGAATCCAATGACTCTGTAAAAGAGCCCTGACCTCCAATGAGCCTTCAATCCAAGAAACCTGGACTCGCCTTCAGAAAGACACATTCCAACACATCGGCCCAAGAAGCAAAAAGTGATACGCCCAGCGCAGGGGTGGCCTGTGTCTTCATCAACGCGCTAACCCCTCCAGGGGATCCACCACCTGAGCCTGAAAACTTCCCCAAACGACAGATCCTAGGAATCCTTCTCAACCGCAAAATCTCACTCAACTCCACACTCCCTCAGATCTGCCTCAACACCGCACCCCTTCAGAATCCTTCTGAACGCAGAAGCTACTCACATCCTTCTCAACACAACAGCCCCTAGAATCCTTCTCACACAGTAGCTCTCAGGATCCATCTAAGCCACAATACCTCAGAACCTTCCCAACACGACAGTCCCTCAGAATCCTTCCAAACACTGAAGGCCCTCAATATCCTCCTCAACAAGGCAGCAACTCAGAATCCTCCTCAACACGGCAGCTCTTCAAAATCATTTTCATCATAGCAGCCCTCAGAATCATCCTCAACACGGCAGCATCTCAGAATTCTTACCAATATGGCATGCTTGAGAATCATTCTTAGCAAAACAGCCCCTCAGACCCTTCCCAACACAGCGGGCTCCCACAATCCTTCTCAACATGGAGCACCTCCAAAACGTACTCAACACAACACTACCTCAAATACTCTTCAACCCTGAACACTCTTCAAATCCCTCTCAACATAGCAGCCCCTAAGATTCTTTTAAACAGAGGCCATCAGAATCTGTCTCACCATGAAGCTCTTCTGATGCTTCTCAAAGTGGCAGCCCCGAAGATACTTCTCAACACAAGAGCCCTCAGAATCCTTCTGACACAGCAGCCACTCAGAATTCTCAACACAGCAGTCCCTAAAACCGTCCCAAAATGACAGCCTCTCAGAATCCATCTAAACACAGCAGTGCCTAAGAATCCTTCCCAGTACAGCAAGCCCTCAGTTCCTTCTCAGCTCATAATCCACACACATACTCCTCAACACACCAGCACTTCAGAATTCTTACCAACATGGCATGCCTCAGAATCATCTCAACACAAAAGCTCCTCAGGTGCTTCCCAACTCAGCAGGTCCTCAGAATCTTTGTCAACATGGAGCACCTCAAAATCTTACTCAACATGACACTACCTCAGAATCCTCCTGAACACCACAGCCCATCAGATTCTTGACAACACAAAAGCCTTCAGAATCCAGCTGAGCACCGAAGAACTGACGCTTTTGAACTGTGGTGCTGGAGAAGACTCTTGAGAGTCCCTTGGAGTGCAAGGAGATCCAACCAGTCCATTCTGAAGGAGATCAACCCTGGGTGTTCTTTGGAAGGAATGATGCTAGAGCTGAAACTTCAGTACTTTGGCCACCTCATGTGAAGAGTTGACTCACTGGAAAAGACTCTGATGCTGGGAAGGATTTGGGGGCAAGAGGAGAAGGGAACGAAAGAGGATGAGATGGCTGGATGGCATCATGGACTCGATGGATGTGAGTCTGAGTGAACTCCGAGAGATGGTGATGAACAGGGAGGCCTGGCGTGCTGCGATTTGTGGGGTCGCAAAGAGTTGGACACGACTGAGCGACTGAACTGAACTGAAACTGAATTGAACTGAATATGGCATCACCTAATAGATGGGGAAACAGTGTCAGACTTTATTTTGGGGGGCTCCAAAATCACTGCAGATGGTGACTGCATCCATGAAATTAAAAGACGCTTACTCCTTGGAAGGAAAGTTATGACCAACCTAGATAGCATATTCAAAAGCAGAGACATTACTTTGTCAACAAAGGTCGGTCTAGTCAAGGCTATAGTTTTTCCAGTGGTCATGTATGGATGTGAGAGTTGGACTGTGAAGAAACCTGAGCGCCGAAGAATTGATGCATTTGAACTGTGGTGTTAGAAAAGACTCGAGAGTCCCTTGGACTGCAAGGAGATCCAGTCCATTCTAAAGGATATCAGTCCTGAGTGTTCTTTGGAAAGAATGATGCTAAAGCTGAAACTCCAGTACTTTGGCCACCTCATACGATGAGTTGACTCATTGGAAAAGACTCTGATGCTGGGAAGGATTGGGGGCAGGAGAAGGAGACGAAAGAGGATGAGATGGCTGGATGGCATCACTGACTCGATGGACATGAGTCTGAGTGAACGCCAGGAGCTGGTGGTGGACAAGGCCTGGCATGCTGCAATTCATGGGGTCACAAAGAGTCGGACCCAACTGAGCAACTGAACTGAACTGAATATTCTTCTCAGCACTGAGGCTCTCACAATCCTCCTTACACCGCAGGCCTTGAGAATCCTTCCCAATACGGCAGCCCTTCAGGATCCTTCTCAACAGGACAACTCAGAATCTTCTCAACACAGCAGCTTCTGAGAATCCTCCAAAACTCGGTAGCCCCCAAAATTCTTCTCAGTATGGAGGCCCTCAGAATCCTTCTCAACACAGTAGCCCCTCAGAACTCTTCCCAAACAGGCAGTACCTCAGAATCCTCAACACAGCAGCACATAGATCCTTCTCAGCATGGTGGCATCTGAGATCCTCTGCAAAACAGCTGCCCCTCAAAATCGTCATCAACTTGGCAGTTGCTCAAGGATCTGTCTAAATACTCCAGCCTCTCAAAAATCCTTAACATGCCAGCACCTCAGATCCTTCCTAACATGGCAGCCTCTCAGAATTCTTCTAAACACAGCAGCCCCTCAGATCCTTCCCAATACAGTGGCTTCTGAGAATCTGCCAACACAGGGCAGCCCCAGATTTCTCCCAACAGAGAGGATCTCAGATTCCCCAACGTAACAGCTCCTAAGATTCTTCTCAACACTGAGGTACTTAGAATCCTTCTGACAGGGAAGCCCCTCAGAATCCTCCTCAGCACAGTAGCATCTCAGAATCTTTCAAACATGGGACCTCATGAAAATCCTTCAAAGCAAGGTAGCCCATAAGGTACTTCTCAACACAGAGGGCCTCTGAACGTGGCAGCTCCTCAGAATTCTTCCCAACATAACAGCCTCTCAGAATCTTCCTCAAAACTACAGGCCCTCAAAATGCTTGCCAACATGGCAACCTTCCCAACACACAAGCCTCACAATCATTCTCAACACAAAAGCTCCACAGATCCTCCCCAACACAACAGACCCTCAGAATCCTTCTCAACATGGGGCAGCTCAAAATCTTACTCAGCTCAGCACTACCTCAAATCCTCCTTAACTCTCAGCCCCTCAGAATCCTTCTGAACACAGAAGCCCACCAGATCCTTCTCAAAACCATAGCCTCTATAGTTGTTCTCACATGGTAGCCCTCAGTTCAGTGCAGTTCTGAGGTATGTCCAACTCTTTGCGACCCCATGAACCACAGCATGCCAGGCCTCCCTGTCCATCACCAACTCCCAGAGTCCACCCATTCAGTACCACCAGTACCCTCACATACTCCTATTCCTTCCAACACTAAGAAAACCCAGTGGGATATTGATGTAGGATCTTTCTACTGAGATAAAGAAAAACTAAACTGATAAGTAATCTCCAAAAGCTGTCTCTTATACACATCTCCCTGTCCATCACCAACTCCCAGAGTCCACCCAAACCCATGTCCATTGTGTTGGTGATGCCATCCAACCATCTCATCCTCTGTTGTCCCCTTCTCCTCCTGCCCTCAATCTTTCCCAGCATCAGGGTCTTTTCAAATGAGTTAGCTCTTTGCATCGGAGAAGGCAATGGCACCCCACTCCAGTACTCTTGCCTGGAAAATCCCAAGGGCGGAGGAGCCTGGTAGGTTGCAGTCCATGGGGTCACAAAGAGTCGGGCACGACTGAGCGACTTCACTTTCACTTTTCACTGTCATGCATTGGAGAAGGAAATGGCAACCCACTCCAGTGTTCTTGCCTGGAGAATCTCAGGGACGGGGGAGCCTGGTGGGCTGCCGTCTATGGGGTCGCACAGAGTCAGACATGACTGAAATGACTTAGCAGCAGCAGCTCTTTGCATCAGGTGGTCAAAGGACTGGAGTTTCAGCTTCAACATCAATCCTTCCAGTGAACACCCAGGACTGATCTCCTTTAGGATAGACTGGTTGGATCTCCTTGTAGTCCAAGGGACTCTCAAGAGTCTTCTCCAACACCACAGTTCAAAAGCATCCATTCTTCGGCACTCAGCTTTCTTCACAATCCAACTCTCACATCCACACATGACCAGTGGAAAAACCATAGCTTTGACTAGACCTCAAGATCCATCTAAACCACAGCACCTCAGAACCTTGCCAACATGGCAGTCTCAGAGACTGCTTGCAAACACTGCAAACCCTCAGTATCCTTCTCAACATGGCAGCCCCTCAAAATCATTTTTAACATGGCAGCACCTCTGAATCCTTCTGAATACAGCAGCCCTCAGATTCTTCTCAACATGGCAGCCATTGAGAATCCTCTAAAGTATCGCAGCCCCTAAGTTTCTTTTCAACACTGAGGCCTGTGGAATCCATGTGAACACTGTAGCCCCTTAGAATGCTTCCCGACACAACAGCACCTCAGCAGCCTGTCCAGGATGGCAGCACCACAAATCCTCCTCAACACAGGCTGCTTGTGCTTAGCCGTTCGGTTGTGTCTGACTCTGTGTGACCCTTCGGAGGCAGCCCGCCACGCTCCTCTGTCCTTGGGATTTTTCAGGCAGACACTGGGGTGAGTTGCAAATTCCTTCTCCACACAGTAGTCTCCCCAAACTCTTCTCAACACAGTAGCCCTTCAGGTTCTCAACACAGCACCCTTGGAACAGTTCTCAACAAGGTAGCAGCTCAGAATCCTCAACATGGCAGCCGCTCAAAATCTTCTGAACGTAGCAGCCCTCCTATCCTTTTCAACACAGCAGCCCCTGAGAATCCTCCAAAGGATGGCACCTTCTAAGATTCTTCTCAATAGTTTGAGGCTCCCAATCCTTTTCAACACAGCAGCCCCTGAGAATCCTCCAAAGGATGGCACCTTCTAAGATTCTTCTCAATAGTTTGAGGCTCCCAGAATCCTTCTAAACACAGCAGCCACTCAGAATTCTTTTCAATAATGCAGCACTTCAGAATCCTCCTCAACAGGACAGGCAGGTACAATCCTTTTCAATTCAGCAGCCTCTCAGATCCTCCACAACAGAGCAGCTTCTGAGAATGCTGCTCAACACACATCCCTCAGGATATTTTGCAACTTGGCAGGCCATCAGAATCCTTCTTAATACAACACCCCTCAGATCCTTTCCTGATACAGCAGCTTTCATTAACATGGAAGCCCCTCAAAATCCTTCTGAACACAGCAGCCCCTAAGAATCCTTCCTAACACGTAGCAGCCCCTCAAATCCTCCTCAACACAGCAGCACCTCAGAATGCTTACCAACACAACATACCTCAGAATCACTGTCAACACAACAGCCACTCATATCCTTTCCAATGCAGCAGGCTCTCAGAATCATTTACAACAGACAGCACCTTAAAATCTTACTCAACATGACACTACCTCAGAATCCTCCTCAATACAGCAGCCCATCAGATTCTTCACACCACAAAAGCCCTTAGAATCTTTTTGACATGGCACCCTTTCAGAATCATTCTCACCACCACAGCTGCTAAGATTCTTCCCAACATGGCAGCCCCTAAAATTCTTCTCAATACCGAGGCCCTCAGAATCCTTCTGACAAAGCAACCCATGAGGAAGTCCTTCAGGATCCTTCTCAACAGGACAGCCAGTCGAAATCCTTCTCAACACCACATCTCCTCCTCAGATCCTTCCCAATATGGCAGTCCACAGAATCCTTCCAAATATCACAGCCGCTCAGTGTCCTTCTCAACAAATCAGCCCATCAGAATCTTTTCAACACAGCAGCTTCTGAGAATCCTCTAAAACACAGCAGCCTCTAAAAATTCTTCTCAACAGAGGCCCTCAGAATACTTCCCAACACCATAACTCCTCAGAATCTTTCTCAACACAGCAGTCCTCAGAACTCTTCCCAAAGAGGTAGTTCCTCAGAATCCTTCCCATCACAGCAGCTCCTCAGAAACTACTCTATGCAGCAGTCCCTCCCTTCCTTCCCTAAGAGCAGCCATTCAGAATCCTCAACACAGCCACCTGTCAAAATCATTTTCAACATGGCAGCACCTCAGATCCTTCCCAATGCTGTAGCCCTTCAGTAGCCTCTGAACACAGAAATTAAAACCATCAGAACATCTCTACATGGCAGCCCCTAACACTCTTCTCAACATGGAGGCCCTCAGAATCCTTCCCAACACACAGCCCCTCAAAATCATTTTCAACATGGCAGCCCCTCACAATTTCCCTTTTGAACAAAGCAGCTCCTCCGATCCTTCTCAACAAGGCTGCCTGTGAGAATTCTCCAAAGTACAGCACTCACTAAGATTCTTTTTAGCACTGCAGGCTCTCAGAACACTGCTTAACAAGACAGCAGCTCAGAATCCTCCTTAACATGCAGCCTCTCAAAATCATTTTCAACATGGTAGCATTTCAGAATCTTCTGAATACAGCAGTCCTCATATCCTTCTGAGAATTCTCTAAAGGATGGCAGCTTCTAAGATCCCTCTCAACACAGAGGCCCCCAGAATCCTTCTAAACATGGCAGCTCATCACAATCAGTCTAAACATGGCAGAATCTCAGATTCATCTCAATACGGCAGAACCTCAGAATCCTCAACACAGCAGCCACACAGAATACTTCTCAGTCCAGCAGCCCCAAATCCTTCTCAACACGGCAGCCCTTCACATCCTTCCAACACAGCAGCCACTCAGGTTTCTTCTCAATAAGGCAGCACCTCAGAATCCTCCTCAGTATGGCCACTATTCAGAATCCATCTCAACACTGCATCCTCTCAGAATCCTCTACAGCAGCCCCTCATATCCTTCCCAGTGAGACAGCTACTCAGAATCCTCAGCACAGCAGCCCCTCAGAGTCCTTCTCAATACAGCAACTCCACAGAACATTTTCAATGTGGCGGTCCCTCAGAATCTTATCAATACGGCAGAACCTCAGAATTATGTTCAACATGGCAGCACCTCAGAATGCTTACCAACACAACCAGGTCTCAGATCTTTCCCAACACAGCAACCCCTAAGAACCTTCAAAACATGGAGGTTCAGGGAATCCTTCTCAACAGATCAGCCCCTCCTCAACATGGCAGCACACGAGATTCTTATCAACACAAAAGCTCTCACAATCTTTTTCACACAGCAGCCACTCAGAATTCTCATCATGACAGCAGATCAGAATGCTCCTCAGTATAGCAGCCCCTCAGAATCCTTCCCCAAACTGCAGGTGCTCAGAATCTTTCCCAAAACAGCAGTCCCTCAGAATCCTTTTCAACATGGCAGCCCCTAAGAATCTTATCAACACAGAAATCCTCACAATCCATTTGACACAGTGGGTCCCTTCAGTTCAGTTTAGTCACTCAGTCATGTCCAACTCTTTGCGACCCCATGAATCGCAGCATGTCAGGCCTCCCTGTCCATCACCAACTCCCGGAGTTTACTCAACCTCAAGTCCATCGAGTTGGTGATGCCATCCAGCCATCTCATCCTCTGTCGTCCCCTTCTCCTCCTGCCCCCAATCCCTCCCAGCATCAGAGTCTTTTCCAGTGCGTCAACTCTTCGCATGAGGTGGTCAAAGTATTGGAGTTTCAGCTTCAGCATCAGTCCTTCCAATGAACACCCAGGATTGATCTCCTTTAGAATGGACTGAGTGGATCTCCTTGCAGTCCAAGGGACTCTCAAGGATCCCTTACATCCTTCCAAACACAGCAGAAACTCAGAAACATTTTCAACAAGGCAGCACTTCAGACTTTCCAATGAATGCTGCAACCCCTCAGAATCATTCCGAACAGAAGTTCCCCAGATTCTTCTCAACAAGCATTGCCAAATATTCGGTGCTCCACATGGAGACTCTAAGAATCTTTCTTAACACAGCAGCCCCTAAGATTATTCTAAACACAGAGGCCATCAGAATCCATCTCACCAAGCAGCCCTTTTGTTACTTCTTAAGATGGCAACCCCTAAGATACTTTTCAAAACAAAAGCCCTCAGAAACCTGACAGGCAGCCTATCAGAATCCTTCTCAATGTGGGAGCCACTCAGAATTCTCATCAACACAGCAGTGGCTAAGATTCTTCTCAACATGGCAGCCCCTAGAATTCTCAAAATGTCAGCCCACAGGAATCCACCTGAACACAGCAGCCCCTAAGAATCCTTCCCAACACAGCAGGCCCTCAGAATCATTTTCAACAGGGAGCACCTCAAAATCTTACTCAACATGACACTCACTACCTCAGAAGAGCCCTCAACACCACAGCCTCTCTAATTCTTCACAGCTCAAAAGCCCTCAGAATCCTTTTGACATGGCAGCCCTTCAGATCATTCCCACCACTGCAGTAGCTAAGATTATTCCCATCATGGCAGCGTCTAAGATTCTTCTCAACACTTGAGGCCCTCAGAATCCTTCTGACACAGCAGTTCTCTCAGGATCCTTCCCAAAGGACAGTCACTCAGAATCCTGTCAACACCATCTACTCAGATCCTTCATAATATGGCAGCCCCATAGAATCTTTTCAAACACTACAGGTCCTCGGCGTCCTTCTCAACACAATAGTTTCTGAGAATCCTCCAAAACACAGCAATCCCTAAAACTCTTCTGAATGTGAAGATACTCTGAATCCTTCTCAACATGGCAGCCCATCAGAACTCTTCCGAAACAGGCCATGCCTCAGAAACTGTCCCAACACAGTAGCACATAATCTTCTCAGAATGGTAGCATCTGAAATCCTTTGCATCTTTAATAATTGGGCTTCCCTCGTTGCTCAGTCGGTAAAGAATCTGCCTGCAATGCAGGAGACCCAGGTTTGATTCTTGGGTCGGGAAGATCCCCTGGAGAAGGAAATGGCAACCCACTTCAGTGTTTTTGCCTGGAGAACCCCATGGACAGAGGAGCCTGCCAGGCTACAGTCCATGGGGTCACGACAGTTGGACACGACTCAGTGACTAAACAACCACCACCACCACTCAAAACCCTAATCAATTCGGCAGCCTCTCAAGGATCCATCTGAACACCAGAGCCCCTCAAAATCCTTCTGAACATGGCAGCACCTAAGATCCTTCTCTATACCACAGCTCTTGAGAATCCTCCAAACACAGCACCTCCTAGGATTCTTCTCAACATCAAGGCCCTCAATATACTTCCAGCATGGCAGCGCCTACAATTCTTCTCACCATGGAGCCCCTCAGATCCTCCTCCAAATGGCAGCCCCTCAGAATCCTTCCCAAATGGTAGTTGCTAACATTCTTCTCAACACTACATCCTTTGAGAATTGTTCCCAATGAGGCAGCCCCTCAGGTCCTTCTGAACACTGCAGGCCCTCAGAATCCTTCTCAACAAGGCAGCATCTTAGATCCTCCTCAACACCAAGCCCTCCCAAACTCTTCTCAATGTGGTGGACCCTCAGATCCTTTTCAACAAAGCAGCCTCTCAGAATTCTTACTAACAGGATCTGCTCACAATCCTTCCCAAAACACATGCCTCAGAATCATTCTCAACACAACAGCTTCACCAATTCTTCCCAACACAACAGGTCCTTGGAATCCTTTTTAACATGGAGGACCTCAAAATCTTATTCAGAATGACTTACTCCATTGCCTTAGATCCTCAACACTGAAGCCCTTCAGAATCCTTTTGAACACAGAAGCCATCCACATCCTTCTCAACACAAACGCCCCTAGAATCCTTCTTACACAGTAGGCCTCAGGATACATCTAAACCACAGCATTGTAAAACCTTCCCAACATGCCAGTCCCATGAAATCCTTCCCAACACTGGTATCCTTCTCAACAAGGCAGCACCTCAAATCCTCCTTAATAAAGCAGGTCTTCAGAATAATTTTCATTATAGAAGCCCTCAGAATCCTTCCCAAGACAGCAACCCCTCAGAATCTTCTCAATATGGCAACCCCTCACTTCTTTCCCAAAGATCAACCATTCAGCATCCTCAACACAGCAGCCCTTCAAAATCACTTTTCCAACACGGCAGTCCCTCAGACTCCTCAACACAACAGCCACTTAGAATCCTTCTCAACATGACAGCATCACAGATGCTTCCCAATGCTATCACCCTTCAGCAGCCTTCTGAACACAGAAGCCCCTCAGAACCATCCCTAGGTAGACCCGAAGATTCTTCTCAACACAGAGGCCCTCACAATGCTTCTGTTATGGCACTCCCTCAGGATTCTGTTCAACACAGCAGTCCCTCATAATCATTTTCAACATGGCAGCCCCTCTGAATCCTTCTGAACTCAGCAACTCCTCAAATCCTTCTCAACATGGCAGACCTTTAGTATCCTCTAAAGCACAGCAGCTCCTAAGATTCTTTTCAACATTCAGGTCCCTCATAATCCTTGTGAACGCTGCAGCCCCTTAGAATCCTTCCCGTGGTACCTCAGAACCTTCTCAATATGGCAGCAGCACAAATCATCCTGAACATAGTCCCCCAAATCCTTCTCAACATGGCAGCCCCTAAGATTCTGCTCTACATGGAGGCACTACGAATCTTTTCCAAGAAAGCAACCCCTCAGAATACATCTAAACAAAGCACCTCTCAGAATTCTTTCAACACAGCTACTCCTCAGATCCTTCTCAACACAACAGCAGCCCCCAACAATCTTTTAAACAAGGAGGCCATTGGAATCCATCTCAAAAGGCACTCTTTCTAATCTTCCTCAACATGGCAGCCCCTAAGATACTTCTTAACCCTCAGAATTAAGGATTATTAAGCCCTCAGAATCCTTCCCAACATGGCAGCCACTCAAATCCTTCTCAACATGTTATTACCTCAGAATCCTCCTCAACCCAATAGCACCTCAGAATTCCTACCAACATGGCATCCACTCACAAACCTTACCAACAAGGCATTCCTAAGAATCATTCTCAACACAACTGTCCCTCAGATCCTTCCCAACACAGGATTGCCCTCAGAATCCTTTTCAACAGAAAGCACCTCAAAATCTTACTCAACATGACAGTACCTCAGCATCATCCTCAACACCACAGCCCCTCAGATTCTTCACAATATGACAGCCCCTAAGATTCTTTTCAACACTGAGGTCCTCAAAATCCTTCCTTCCACCACAGGAAACTGTGAGAATCTAGCTCATGAGGAAGCCCCACAGGATTCTTTTCATCAAACAACCACTCAGAATCCTTCGTAATCACATCACCTCAGAATCTTCACAATATGGCAGCCCCACAGAATCTTTCTGAATACTACAGGTCCACAGTGTCCTTCTCACCAAGGCAGTCCCCAAAATCATCTCAACACAGCAGCTTCTGAGAATCCTCAGAAACACGGCAGTCCCTAAAATTATTCTCAACATGGAGGCCCTCAGAATCCTACCCAACATCACAGTCACTCGGATACCTTGTTAACACAGCAGTCCCTCAAAACTCTTCCCAAATAGGCAGTTCCACAGAATCTATCCAACACAGCAGTCCACAGATGCCTTCTCAACATGGCATCTTCTCAGAATCTTCCTCTACAAGGAAGCACCTAGATCCTTCTCAGCATGGCAGCAGCTGAGATCCTTTGCAAAACAGTTGTCCCTTAAAACCCTCATCAACTTAGGAGCTCCTCAAGGATCCATATAAATAATCTGACCCCTCAAAATCCTTCTGAACACGGCAGTACCTCAGATCCTTCCTAATATGGTAGCCCCTCAATGACACTATATCAGATCTTTCTCAACATAGCAGCTGCTCAGAACCCTTCTCAACACTGCAGCACCTCAGAATTCTTCTCATATAGGCAGTTCCTCAGGCAGTTCCATCCCAACACAGCAGCCCACAGATCCTTCTCAGCATGGCATTCTCTTAGAATCCTCATCTGCACAGAAGCACCTGGATCCTTTTCAACATGGTGGCACCTCAGATCCTTCTCGATACGACAGCTCCTCAGATCCTCTGCCACAGAGCAGCTTCTCAGAATGCTGCTCACCACATATCCCTCAGAATACTTTGCAACAAGCAGTTCTCAGAACCCTTAACACAACACCCCTCAGATCTTTCCCCAACAGAGCAGCCCCTCAGAATTCTTCTCAACACAGCAGGCCCTCGGAATCCTCAACACAGCAGGCGCACAATACCCTCGTCAACATGACAGTCCCTGAACATGGAGGTCCTCAGAATCCATCTTACATGGTAACCACCCAGAATCTTCCTCAAAATGGAAGCCCCTCACAATCCTTCTGAACACAGCAGCCCCTAAGAATCCTTCCTAACACAGCAGCACCTCAGAGCCTCCTCAATACAGTAGCACCTCAGAATGCTTACCAACACGCCATGCCTCAGAATTATTCTCAACAAAACAGCCCCTCGGATACTTTCCAATGCAGCCCAGAGAATCCTTCTCAACATGGAGCACCTTGAAAGACATACTCAACAGGACACTACCTCAGTTCTCCTTAAAGCTACCCTCAGAATTCCTTCTAAACACGGCAGCCCCTAAGATTCTCACAATCCTTGCAACACAACAGGCTCCTCACATCCAGAAACTCAGCAGAAACTCAAAACCTTCTCAGCAAGGCAGCACTTCAGATACCTCCCAATGCTGCAGCCCCTCAGAATCATTCTGGACACAGAAGTCCCCCAGATCCGTTACAAAAAGCAACCCTGAAGGTTCTGCTCCACATGGAGGCTTTAAGAATCCTTCTCCACACAGCAGGCCCTCAGAATCCTTCTCAACACGGAGCACCTCAAAATCTTACTCATTGTGATACTATCTCAGAATCCTCCTCAACACCATAGCCCCTCAGATTCTTGACAACACAAAGGCCCTCAGAATCCTTCTGACAGGGCAGTCCTTTCAGAATCATTCCCACCACTGCAACTGCTAAGATTCTTCCCAACGTGGCAGCCCCTAAGATTCTTCTCAACACTGAGGCCCTCAGAATCCTTCTGACATGACAACCCATGAGAATCCTTCCCAATGTGGCAGCCCCCCTCAGGATCCTTCTCAACAATACAACCATTCAGAATCCTTGTCAACATCACATCTACTCAGATCCTTCACAATATGGAAGCTCCACAGAATTCTTTCAAATACTACAGGCCCTCAGGATCCTTCTCAATAAGTAGCTTCTAAAAATCCTCCAAAACATGGCAGCCCCTAAAATTATTCTGAACACAGAGAAGTTCAGAAGATTTCCCTTGGAGTCCTTTCCCACACCTCAGCACCACAGAATCCTTCTCAACGAGGCAGCCCCTCAAAACTCTTCCCAAACAGGGTGGGGCCCAGAATTTGTCCTAACACAGCAGTACATAAATTTTTCTCAGTATTGCAGCATCTGAGATCCTTTGCAAAACAGCTGTTCCTCAAAACTCTCATCAATTCAACTGCCTCTCAAGGATCCATTTAATAAACACCCTGGTCCCTGAAAATCTTCTCAACATGGCAGCACCTCAGCTCCTTCTCTACACTGTAACTCCTGCTGCTGCTGCTGCTAAGTCACTTCAGTCGTGTCCGACTCTGTGCGACCCCATAGACGGCAGCCCACTAGGCTCTTCTGTCCCTGGGATTCTCCAGGCAAGAACACTGGAGTGGGTTGCCATTTCCTTCTCCAGTGCATGAAAGTGAAACGTGAAAGTTGAAGTTGCTCAGTTCTGTTCGACTCTTAGCGACCCCATGGACTGCAGCCTACCAGGCTCCCTATCCATGGGATTTTCCAGGCAAGAGTACTGGAGTGGGTTGCCATTGCCTTCTCCCCTATAACTCCTGAGAATCCTCCAAAACACAGAGCCTAATATTCTTATCAACACAGGGGCCCTCAGAATATTTCCCAGCATGCCATTTCCTACAGTTCTTCTCAACATGGAACCCCTAGAATCATACACGGAGCCCTACAAATTCTCCTCAAAATGGCAGCCCCTCAGAACCCTTCCCAAACCACAGCTGCTAACATTCTTCTTCTCAGTACTACACCCCCTGAGAATTTTCACAATGGGGCAGCCCCTCAGGTCCTTCTGAACACTGCAGGCCCTCAGAATCCTTCTCAACAAGGCAGCACCTTAGATCCTCCTCAATACCCAGCCCTTCCCAACATGGTGGACCCTAAGATCTTTTTCAACACAGCAGCCTCTCAGAATTCCTACTAACAGCATCTGCTCACAATCATTCCCAACACACTTACCTCAGAATCATTCTCAATAGCCCACAGATCATTCCCAACACAAGAGGCCCTTGGAATCTTTTTAACATGGAGCACCTCAAAATTTTACTCAGAATGCCACTGCTTCAGATCCTCCTCAACCCTGCAGCCCCTCAGAATCCTTCTCAACACAAAAGCCCCTAGAATCTTTCTCACACAGTAGCCCTCATCTAAACCACAGCATCTTAGAACCTTCCCAAAATAGCAGTCCCATGAAATCCTTCCAAACACTGCAGGCCCTCAGTATCTGTCTCAACAAGGCAGTATTTTGGAATCCTCCTTAACCTCTTTAACTGTAGCTCTTCAAAATAATTTTCATCATAGAAGCCCTCAGAATCCTTCCCAACACAGCAGCGCCTCAGAATCCTCTCAGTACAGCAACCCCTCACTTCCTTCCCAAAGATCAGCCACTCAGAATTCTCAACATGGCAGCCCTTCAGGATCCTTCTCAACACAGCAGCCACTCAGAATCCTTCTCAACATGGTAGCAACACAGATCTTTTCCAGCGCTGTATCCCTTCAGCAGCCTTCTGAACACAGAAGCCCCTTAGAACCATCACAACAAGGTAGATCCTAAGATTCTTCTCAACATGGAGGTACTCACAATCCTTCTGATATGGCACCCCCTCAGGATTCTACTCAACACAGAAGTCCCTCATAATCATTTTCAACATGGCGGCCCCTCTGAATCTTTCTGAACATGGCAGCGTCTCAGATCCTTCTCAACATGGCAGCCCCTTAGAATCCTCTAAAGTACAGCAGCCCTTAAGATTTAACACTGAGGCCCCTCAGAATTCTTGTGAACATTGAGGCACCTCAGATCCTTCCCAACACTGCAGCACCACAGAACTTTCTCAGTATGGCACACCACAAATCCTCAACACAGTGGTCCCCCAAAATTCTTCTCAACACAGTAGCTCTTCAGATCCTTCTCTACATTGCACCCTCAGAATGCACCTTCCATACAACTGCTGGCCTTCAGAATTCTTCTCAACAAGGCAGCAGCTCAGAATCCTCCTCAACATGGCAGTCTTTCAGGATCTTCTGAACATAGTAGCCTTCCTATCCTCAACACAGCAGGCCCTGAGAATCCTCCAAAGGATGGCTACCTCTAAGATTCTTGTCAACATTTTGAAGACTGTAGAATCCTTCTAACGGAGAAGGCAATGGCACCCCACTCCAGTACTCTTGCCTGGAAAATCCCATGGACAGAGGAGCCTGGTGGGCTGCAGTCCATGGGATCACTACAAGTTGGACACGACTGAGCAACTTCACTTTCACTTTTCACTGTCATGCATTGGAGAAGGAAATAGAAACCCACTCCAGTGTTCTTGTCTGGAGAATCCCAGGGACAGAGGAGCCTGGCGGGCTGCCATCTATGGTGTCACACAGAGTCGGACACGACTGAAGCGACTTAGCAGCAGCAGCACCTCAGCACCTGAGAATCCTCAACTCAGCAGTCACACAGAATACTTCTCAACCCAGTAGCTTCCTTCCCAACATACCAGCATCTCACATCCTTCCAACACAGTAGCCACTTAGAATTCTTCACAATAAGGCAGCACCTCAGAATCCTCAATAGGACAGGCAGGCATAATCCTTTTCAATTTGGCAGCCCCTCAGATCCTCCTCAACAGGGCAGTCCCTCAGATCCTCCACAAAAGAGCAGTTTTTCAGAATGCTGCTCAGCACACATCCTTCAAAATACTTTGAAACATGGCACACTTTCAGAGCCATTGTTAACACAACACTCCTCAGATCCTTTCCAATACAGCTGCCCTCAGAATCCTTCTCAACATGGAGCACCTCAAAAATTACTCAACGTGACACTACCTCAGATCCTCAATCCTGCACTTTCTCAGAATCCTTCTAAAAATAGCAGGCCCTCAAATCCTCTTCAACATGACAGCTCGTAAGATTACTCTTAACACAGAGGTCCTTCCTCTGAACTCATCTCCCAGAACAGCCCCTCCGAATTCTCAACACGGAAGCCCCTCAGAATCCTGAACAGACCAGCATCTAAAAATTATTCCTTACACAGCAGCCCCACAGATCCTCCTTAACATGTAACCCACTCAGATCCTCAAAAACACAGCCATCTCTGATCCTTTCCAACTCAGCAGGCTCTGAGAATCCATCTCAATATGGAGTATCTCAAAAACTTACTCAACAAGACATTGCCCAGATCCTCCTCAACCATTCAGTTCAGTTCAGTCGCTCAGTCGTGTCCGACTCTTTGCGACCCCGTGAATCCCAGCACGTCAGGCCTCCCTGTCCATCACCGACTCCTGGAGTTCACTCAGACTCATGTCCATCGAGTCAGTGATGCCATCCAGCCATCTTATCCTCTGCTGTCGCCTTCTCCTCCTGCCCCCAATCCCTCCCAGCATTAGGGTCTTTTACAATGAGTCAGCTCTTCGCATGAGGTGGCCAAAGTATTGGAGTTTCAGCTTTAGCATCAGTACTTCCAATGAACACCCAGGACTGATCTCCTTTAGGATGGAAACTGGTTGGACCTCCTTGCAGTCCAAGGGACTCTCAAGAGTCTTCTCCAACACAGTTCAAAAGCATCAATTCTTCAGCACTTAGCTTTCTTCACAGTCCAACTCTCACATCCATACATGACCACTGGAAAAACTATAGCCTTGACTAGACGG
This sequence comes from Madoqua kirkii, assembly GCA_006408675.1. NCBI lineage: Eukaryota > Metazoa > Chordata > Mammalia > Artiodactyla > Bovidae > Madoqua > Madoqua kirkii. Next base: position 70,102 of record SJYC01133078.1, read on the forward strand.
ACCTTTGTTGACAAAGTAATATCTCTGCTTTTAAAATGTTATCTAGGTTGGTCATAACTTTCCTTCCAAGGAGTGCATGGCTACAATCACCATCTGCAGTGATTTTGGAGCCAAAAAAATAAAGTCTGACACTGTTTCCACTGTTTCCCCATCTACTTCCCATGAAGTGATGGGACCAGATGCCATGATCTTCGTTTTCTGAATGTTGAGCTTTAAGGCAACTTTTTCACTCTCCACTTTCACTTTCATCAAGAGGTTTTTTAGCTCCTCTTCACTTTCTGCCATAAGAGTGGTGTCATCTGCATATCTGAGGTTAGTGATATTTCTCCCGACAATCTTGATTCCAGCTTGTGCTTCTTCCAGCCCAGCATTTCTCATGATGTACTCTACGTATAAGTTAAATAAGCAGGGTGACAATATACAGCCTTGACGTACCCCTTTTCCTATTTGGAACCAGTCTGTTGTTCCATGTCTAGTTCTAACTGTTGCTTCCTGACCAGCATATAGGTTTCTCAAAAGTCAGGTCAGGTGGTCTGGTATTCCCATCCATGCACACTCTCAAAACCCTTTTCAACATGGCAGACCCTACGCTTCTGCTCCACAGGGAGGCACAAAGAATCTTTCTCCACACAGCAGCTCCTCAGAATACATCTAAACACAGCACCCTTCAGAATCCTTCTCAACACAGCAATTCCTCATATCCTTCTCAATGCAGCAGCCCCTAAGATTCTTCTAAACACGGAAGCCATGAGAATCCATCTCACAATGCAACCCTTCTGATTCTAAGCCCCTAAAATCCTTCTCAATACAAAAAGCCCTCAAAATCCTGACATGGCAGCCCCTCAGAATTCTTCCCAAACTGCAGTTGCTAACATTCTTCTCAACACTGCAGGCCCTGAGAATACTTCTCAACAAGGCAGCACCTCAGATCCTCCTCAGCAAGCCAGCCCTCCCAAATTCTTCTCAACATAGCAGCCCCTCAGAATGCCTTGCACATGGCATCCCTCAGAATACTTCCCAATACTAAAGCCCCTCAAATCCTTCTCAACACATCATTCCCTAAGATCATTCCCAATGGGGCAGCTCTCATGAATTCTCCAAAATACAGCAGCCCCTAAACTTCTCAGCACAAGGCCCTCAGAATCTTTCCCAACTCAGCAGCCCCTCAGATCCTTCCCAACACAGAAGCCCTCTTTCAGATCCTTCTCAACACAACAGCTCCCTAATCCTTCTCACACAATAGGCCTCTGGATCCACCTAAATTGCAGCACATCAGAACCTTCCCAGCATGGCAGTCCCTCAGAATCCTTCCAAATACTGCAGGCCCTTTGTATTCCTCTCAACAGACAGCACCTCAGAATCCTCCTCAACATGCAGCTCTTCAAAATAATTTTCATCATAGGTGCTCTCAGAATCCTTCCCAACACAGCAGTCCCACAGAATCCTCTCAATATGTCAGCCCCTCACTTCCTTCTCCAAAAGCAACCATTCACAATCCTCAATACAGGTGCCCCTCAAAATCATTTTCAACATAGCAGTCCCTCAGTATGTTAAATCACTCAGTCTTGTCTGACTCTATCTGACCCATGGACTGTAGCCCACCAGGTTCCTCTGTCCATGGGATTTTCCAGGCAAGACTACTGGAGTGGATTGCCATTTCCTTCTCTAGGTCTTCCCAACCCAGGGATTAAACTTCAGAATCATCTCAATATGGCAGCACCTTAGATTCTTCCCAATGCTGTAGCCATTCAAAAAATGTTCTGAACACAAGTCCCTCAGAACCATCTCAGTAAGGCAGCCCGTAAGATTCTTCTCAACACAGAGGCCCTCAGAATCCCACCCAACAGGACAGCCCCTAAGATTCTTTTCAGCACTGCATGCCATCAGAACACTTCTCAACAAGGTAGCAGCTGGGAATTCTCAACATCACAGTCCCTCAGAATCCTTCCCCAAACTGCAGGCATTCAAATCATCCTCAGGACTTCAATCAGCCCCTCAGAACCCTTCCCAATAGTGTAGCATCTCAGAATCCTTCTCAACACAGCAGCCCCTAACAAAGAGGCCATCAGAATCCGTCTCACAAGGCAGCCCTTCGGAATTGTCCTCAACGTGACAGCCCCTAAGATACTTCTCAACACAAAAGCCCTGAGAATTCTTGTGACATAGCTGACCATCAGAATCCTTCCCAACACGGTAGCCACTAAGAATTCTCATCAACACAGCAGTCCCTAAGATTCTTCTCAACACAGCAATCCTTAGAATCCTTCTCAAAAGGACAGCCCGCAGGAATCCATCTAAACAAAGCAGCCTCTAAGAATCCTTCCCAACATGGCAGTTCCTCAGATTATTCTCAGAATCCTTCTCAATACAGCAGCATCTCAGAATTCTTACCAGCATGGCATCTACTCACAAACCTTACCAACACGGCATGCCTCAGAATCATTCTCAACACAACAGCCACTCAGATTCTTCCCAACACAGCAGGCCCTCAGAATCCTTCTCAACATGAAGCACTATCTCACACAATAGGCCTCTGGATCCACCTAAATTGCAGCACATCAGAACCTTCCCAGCATGGCAGTCCCTCAGAATCCTTCCAAATACTGCAGGCCCTTTGTATTCCTCTCAACAGACAGCACCTCAGAATCCTCCTCAACATGCAGCTCTTCAAAATAATTTTCATCATAGGTGCTCTCAGAATCCTTCCCAACACAGCAGTCCCACAGAATCCTCTCAATATGTCAGCCCCTCACTTCCTTCTCCAAAAGCAACCATTCACAATCCTCAATACAGGTGCCCCTCAAAATCATTTTCAACATAGCAGTCCCTCAGTATGTTAAATCACTCAGTCTTGTCTGACTCTATCTGACCCATGGACTGTAGCCCACCAGGTTCCTCTGTCCATGGGATTTTCCAGGCAAGACTACTGGAGTGGATTGCCATTTCCTTCTCTAGGTCTTCCCAACCCAGGGATTAAACTTCAGAATCATCTCAATATGGCAGCACCTTAGATTCTTCCCAATGCTGTAGCCATTCAAAAAATGTTCTGAACACAAGTCCCTCAGAACCATCTCAGTAAGGCAGCCCGTAAGATTCTTCTCAACACAGAGGCCCTCAGAATCCCACCCAACAGGACAGCCCCTAAGATTCTTTTCAGCACTGCATGCCATCAGAACACTTCTCAACAAGGTAGCAGCTGGGAATTCTCAACATCACAGTCCCTCAGAATCCTTCCCCAAACTGCAGGCATTCAAATCATCCTCAGGACTTCAATCAGCCCCTCAGAACCCTTCCCAATAGTGTAGCATCTCAGAATCCTTCTCAACACAGCAGCCCCTAACAAAGAGGCCATCAGAATCCGTCTCACAAGGCAGCCCTTCGGAATTGTCCTCAACGTGACAGCCCCTAAGATACTTCTCAACACAAAAGCCCTCAGAATTCTTGTGACATAGCTGACCATCAGAATCCTTCCCAACACGGTAGCCACTAAGAATTCTCATCAACACAGCAGTCCCTAAGATTCTTCTCAACACAGCAATCCTTAGAATCCTTCTCAAAAGGACAGCCCGCAGGAATCCATCTAAACAAAGCAGCCTCTAAGAATCCTTCCCAACATGGCAGTTCCTCAGATTATTCTCAGAATCCTTCTCAATACAGCAGCATCTCAGAATTCTTACCAGCATGGCATCTACTCACAAACCTTACCAACACGGCATGCCTCAGAATCATTCTCAACACAACAGCCACTCAGATTCTTCCCAACACAGCAGGCCCTCAGAATCCTTCTCAACATGAAGCACTTCAAAATCTTACTCAACATGACACTACCTCAGAATCCTCCTGAACACCACAGCCCCTCAGATCCTTGACAACACAAGAGCCTTCAGAATCCTTTTGACATGGCCGCCCTTCAGAATCGTTTCCACCACTGCACCTACTAAGATTCTTCCCAGCATGATGGCCCCTAAGATTCTTCTCAATACAGGCCGTCAGCATCCTTCTGATACAGCAGGCCTTGAGAATCCTTCCCTTCTCAATACTGCATCTCCTCAGATCCTTTCCAATACGGCTGCCCCACAGAATCCTTCTGAAAGCTACAAGTCCTCAGTGTCCTCAGCAAGGCAGCCCATCAGAATCATAACACAGAAGCTTTTGAGAATCCTCAGAAACATGGCAGCCCCTAAAATTATTCTCAACACGGAAGCCCTCAGAATCCTACCCAACACAACAGTGCCTCAGATACCTTCTCAACACACCAGTCCCTCAGAACTCTTCCCAAATAGGCAGTTCCTTAAGATCTGTCCCAACAAAGCAGGCCACAGACCCTTCTCAACATGGCATTCCCTCAGAATCAACACAGCAGCCCCTCAAAGATCCATCTAAATACCCCATACCCTCAAAATTCTTCTCAACATGGCAGCACCTCAGGTCCTTCCTAACATGGCAGCCCCTCAGAATCCTTCTGAACACAGCAGCCCCTAGATCCTTCTCAATACCTCAGCTGCTGAGAATCCGCCAAAAAAATAATCACCTCCTAACATTCTTCTCAACACAAAGGCCCTCAGAATACTCAGCATGGCAGCCCCTAGAATCATTCTCACCTGGTAGCCCCTCAGAATCCTTCCCAAACTGCAATTGCTACATTCTCTTCAACATGGCCAGCCCTCCAAATCCCTCTCAATACTGCAGCCCCTCAGAATCTTCCCCAACATGGCAGCCCCTGGGACCCTTCTCATCACCCAGCCTTCCCAAATTCTTCTCAACATGGCAGACCCACAGATCCTTTGCAATACAGCAGCCCCTCAAGATCCCTGCCTATACAAAGCCCACAGATCCTTCTCAACACTGTAGCCCTTTAAGTCTTCCTCAATTCCACACCCCCTGAGAATCCTTCTCCACATGGCAGCACCTCAGAATTCGTCTCCTAAGAGCAGCACCACCAGCCGAACATAATTGAAACTTGACATAACCTCTACTGGCCACGGTCAGCAGGGCTCCTTGCACCCATTTACCCACTGAGAGGTTCAGAGGTTTAGATCTACCAACTTTCATTTTTTTGAGGGATGAGAGCACTTCCCACAACACGGGAGCTTTTAATTTCCATAATCCCGCCTCGGGGGCCTTTTTTCATGGTTCAAGAGACAGAACAGACAAAACAAACAGTAAAACAGACTGAGATCCATCATCTCAGTAATTACATTCCAAGTAAAAGTCTAAAATATTCCAATTAAAACCCAAGACTGCCAAGATGATAAAAAAGCAAGACCCGACCATATGCTGTCTACAAGAAAGGCATTTTAAAATTCCAAGCCACGGTTAGGTTCACAGTAAAAGAGTGGGAAGAGAAATTCTGTACAAATGCTAATCTTAAGGATGCTAGAGAGGCTATATTCATAGAAGAGAAGGCGGATATAATGACAAAGTAATTCAGAGATAAAAATGGAAATTTCATAATAAAAAGGCAATTCACAGTGTGTGCTTAATAATAAGAGTTTCAAAAACCATGAGCAAAAAATTCATAGGATTAAAGGGATAAATAGACAAATTGGCAATCATAATCAGAGATTTTAACACTTTCTCTCTCAGAACCAAACAGAAGAACTAGACTTCCCCACCCTGCTGCCCACTCCCCCCAAAATCTGCAAAGCCACAGAAGGTCTGACCTAAGCTCTGGATCATCTTGACGTAAAGGAGGGTTCTAAAACATTGCATTCAACAACCATACACACCCTTCTGAGAGCTCAGTAAGGGACTTACTTCCTGGGTGGTCCAGTGGTTAACACTCCAGGCTCCCAATGCAGATGGCCCAGGGTTTAATCACTGTTCAGGGAACTAGATCCCACATGCCACAAATAAAGACCCTACTTGTCACAGCAAAGAGCTCACATGCCACAGCAAAGACCTGATGCAGCCAAATAAACATTTTTTTTTTAAAAAAGAGATCAACAAGACAGACTGCACCTGAGCCACAGAGCAGGTCTCAAATGCCACAATGATGTATGTGTATTCTCTGACCGTGATGCATTTGAGGGAGAAACCACAAGCGCACTGAGGAAACCCCCAAATCACTGGAAACCGAATTGCACAATTCTAAACATCCCAAGGGTCAAAGAAATCGTAGCAAAAATTAGCAAAGGTCTGAACATGAAAGTGAAACCAGAACATACCAAAATCAGCAAGACACAGTGAAAGCAGTACTTCGAGGGAAATTGTTAGCGGGAGACTAGAGGCCAAGTGTGCCTGAGCCCAGAGTCTTCAAGGCCCCCAAACTCAAGGGCTACTGGTTCTTTCTCACAGGGACGTCCTTGCAGTTGGTGCCACCTCCCATGTATAAAATGAGTTCCCATAGGACATCCCAGCACAGCCCCCTCTCTCTCTAACTTCCGCTATACTGGTAATTACTTCTCCTAGACTTCCCTTCCTTACAATGTTAGGAACTAGGGGTGGTCTCAGCCTCTGCTGCTCACCCAGGGCCCAGCCCCACGTCCACGTCCTGCTCATCCACCAGGAGCCCTGAGCTCCACACAGGGGTCACCTCGACCGCAGCACAGGTACTCACGCTTCTCCAGCTGGTCGCCAACCACCCTGAGGAAGGCCACGGAGATCATGAGCAGGTTGAGGATGAAGCAGGCCTCACACAGCTTGCCGATGGCAGGGCCACACAGCCCTCCAACCACACCTTGGTAGGTGGCCTGGCCGCTGACGGAGGCGGCGTAGCCCAGGATGACCAGCCCGCTGATCAGGAAGACCAGGGAGACCTGCCGAACAGGACCATGGCATTGGGCATACCCACAGCTGTTCAGCCCACTCCCAGCGAGCCTCAGCTGCAGAGGCCACGGCCTGATGAGCCACCAGCCCATTCCCAAAAACCGGAGTTACAAAGCAGGTGGACTCTAGAGGCCATGCTGGTCTAAATCTGTGAATCTGGGATTCACGCCAAACCACACCAGCTGGACAAATGAGGCTTTGGAAACCCAGAGTTTAAATTACTTTCCTAAGATCACATGGGTTGTGGGTGGAGAGCCATCAAGCATGGTGGTTAGGAAGCAGGCACACTACTGCTGCTGCTGCTAGTCACTTCAGTCGTGTCCGACTCTCCGCAAAGGCATGGACTGCAGCCCACCAGGCTCCTCCATCCATGGGATTTTCCAGGCAACAGTACTGAAGTGGGGTGCCACCACCTTCTCCGAGGAAGCACGCACACTTGGGTTCAGTTCTAACCCTGCCACTCACCCGCTCCGTGGCATGAGGCCAACCATCAATCTGTTTTCCCATCCGTGAGATGGGCATAATACGATCTACCTTACTGGGGGACTGTGAAGCTAAACAAAGCACATAATGCACTCAGCTCAGTGCCTGGCGCGTGGTACCTGCTCAAGGCGTGACAGCTGGGGACTGCCCTGTGGCCCGCTGGCTAAGACTCTGCGCTCCCCATGCAGGGCCCTGGGAACTGGATCCTTCCCGCGACAACTAAGAGCTCATAGGCCTCAACTAAAGATGCCATGGACCACAACTAAGACCTGATGGAGCCAAATAAATATTTAACAACAATAAAAGAAATGGTCGTTGTTTCTCTCCAGACCCCCTCTCCAGGGCTCTCCCTACTTCAGTGTAAATTCTTCCAACACTATGAAAACTTTTCAAACATCTAGGAAAACTGGAAGAATTTTACAATGAACACCATGCCCTCACCACCTAGATCCTACTAGGAGCAAGTCCCTGCGCTTATTTTATCACTTCTCTTACCATGTGTCCACATGTCCATCCAAACTTGGGGGTACATTTCAAGGCAAGCTGTGGCTATCAGTTTACTTATCTCTAAAGATTTGGGCATGCATGTCATTAGTTGGGAGTTTGATGTTTGTTTATAGTCCTTCTCTCTTGTAAGAAGAAATGTACACACCATGAAATGCAGAGTTGTGAGTGCATCACTGCAAGGGCACAACTAAGGTATATGTGCAAGCTGAACCCCTACCAAGACACAGAACATCACATCCCTGAGTTCCCTTCCTGTTCCCACCCTAGATCCAGAAAAAGAAAACCACTCTAATAGTACTTTGCTTTTATATATTTTCCTATCTGGCTTCTTCCACTGAGCAGTAACACTTGCGAGGGCCAGCCCTGTCGGGTGCATCAGTAGTTTAATCCTATTTTTCTTCAGTGCTATTCACAGGGTGGATAGAATCACTTGGCTGGTCCAGTCCCTTTTGCCAGCCATCTGGGCTGTCCTTCGTTTTGGCTGCTATGAATGAAGAGCTGAGCATTCTAGAATGAGTCATGCTGAGGACCCACATTTCCTTCTCCTGGACACACACCTAGGAATGGAATTTGTGGGTGTCAGGGCAGACATGTGTTCAACTCTGGCAATTTCTTATAAACTGTTTTCCAAATCATCTGTGCCACTCGACACTTAACCCCTAGCGATGCACTTGAGTCCCGCTTGTCCACGGAATTAAGTGGTTTTGAGTCTCTCCAGGCTGGACCATTACCTGTGTCTAAGCTGGACCTGGTCTCCACACTCAGAACCCCTCCCACAGTTCTATGAAGGAGAAGAATGCACAAGTGGCAAGGTGCTCAACCTAGAAGCCTGGGGAGAGCTAGGCTGGCCCCTTCAGACTCAGTTCATGCCCTGACTGCAGGTTGTTCCTACTCCAGCAGCCTGAGGGCAACATCTAAGTGGACCGAGTCAGAGAAACTTAGAAGTTCAGAGCCAGAAAGAATAGGCATGCTCCCTCCAGCCCCTGGACTTCTGTCCAAGATGGCTCCTCCGCCTGGAACTCCCTCCTGCCTCCACCACTGCCCCTCACCTGGGGATGGGCATCCCTACTTCCCAACCCCGCCCCCCAAAGTCACCTCCTCTAGGAAGCCTCCCCACACTCTCTGTTTCAGGCTCTGACAGAACCATGCCTTTTATGGGCACAGTTATGGTAGGCTGAATCCCCTCAAAAGTCTCATCTCCAGAACCTGTGAAAGGGACTTACTTAGTGGCACCCGTCTTTGCAGGCGCAGATAATGAAGATGAAAGGGGTCTTCATAGGTTAAAATTAAGGACCTTGAGATGAGGTCGCTCTGGATGATCCAAGTGGGCCTCAAAGCCAATGACACGTGTCCTCATAAGAGACAGAAGAGGAGACGCAGAGGAGCGGCCAAGTGACGACGCGGCCCCAAGCGAAGGAACAGCTGGACCCCCAGGAGCTGGAGAGGTAGGAGGGACCTTTTGCTGGAGTCTTTAAGGGAACATGACTCTGCTACACTGGAATTCGGGCTTGAGGCCTCCAGGACTGGGACAGCATACACTTACTTCGGTTGTTTTACGCTGCTCAGTTTGTGGTCCTTGGGTCCAGGGGGCCGGTGCATACAGTGTGGCGATCATCACCAGACTCTAAGCTCCATAGAGACGGGTCGTGTCTTTTTGCTTATGTTCAGCCCCCAGGAGAGCACCCAGTACATAGCAGGCACTGGTAAATATTTTGGACAAAAGGAAGCAAAGGGGGTGAGACCGAGCCTCGGCCAGTGAAGGTGAGTCTCTGCTAACGCAGTGAGCTGACCACACAGGACTGGGTGACTCTCGAGAGGGTCCCTGAGCTTCTGAGCAGCCAGTCGGCAAAAGCTCCTGGCCAGGCTACCTCTCTCGCTGCAGCCGAGGAAGATCCAGGCTCATTATTTCATTAATCCTCCAAAGCTAATTGAGCCATGAGAGACCTAAAATCTCATACCACTAGCCTCCCAGTGGCAGGGTTGTTTAAATATTCCACCAACCCAAGTTGGGGCAGAACTATCTGTTGAAGAGGGAGAAACAGGAAATGGGGTGGGGGAAGGGTAAGCTGCTCACCAGCTTGACTTTCTCCCTTGTGGGGAGTTTCCATTGATTCCTATTTGGGGTCTCCCCTTTCCTCAAGTCTGCCTGCTCAGGGCAGGAGCTTTAGACCATCCAGGGCCAACGGCAAGCCACCCCAGCAGCATCCGTGTCACCAGGGAGGCCCACCCGCACAGAGTCAGCATCGGCAGCCCTGGAGGCACTGGGAGACCCCACACGGAGTCTGGGGAGCGAGTTGGCCGCTGCCCGTCTGCCTCAGCTCAGCCTGCTGCCCTCTGACTGGCCGGACCCCCACACCAGCCCCACCTGGTCCGTCGCTGACCCTCTGTGGCTGGAGGTCGGGCTCCCTGTTTGGGGAACAGCAAACACAGCCTTGTTGCCCGTCACGTGCACCCACACAAGCTGAGGCTCAGTGCCACCTCAGAGGGGACTTCTCAGCTTCCACCACCCCCAAAGGGGTCACACACCCCCCCACCAGTGCCACTGCCCACCACCTCATTCGACTTCCTGAATCTTATCCAAGCTCCCTGCTAGAGCAAGCTTCAGGAGGACAGAGCCTGCACGGTCCAAACGGGCGCTGGGCCAGCGCGGGGGCGGCACAGGCTACTGGACACCACACAGGGTGGTATTTGGCAGCTTCCAGAAGGATCAGAAAGGCCCAATGGAGTCCTTATCAGCAGCTGCCAGGGAAAAGCCTTTGACATGATGCCCGTCAAAGAGCTCACCAGGAAACGCCTGATTCCTATCAGCTAATAAAATGAAGCTGTGCTAACTAGCAGCTCTTCTCCGCTGAGGACGGACAGCCCCTGGAACTTTCTGGAAAGGGAGGGAGTTTAGGCTCCATATGCAGCAGTGGCCAAACACCCCGATACTGCGCAGGCTAGGGGCTTACAGCAAGTCAGTCCTGCTCTGCCTACAGGATTTGGGCTTTAGTTGTGGAGCGGAGAGCGGAGACCAGCCGCCAAGAGAAGGCAGGCAGTGGCTCAGTTCATAGGCCGGGTTCATAGGCTGCAGGTGCGGCGAGTGCAACTCCACCTGCCCTCCCCAACTCCTCCCCCAACCCCCACCTGGCTGCATGGCCCTCAGCTCCGAGGATGCTCACGGCCTGGGTCTGCTGGTTTACACCGGGATTTTTCTTTCTCCCCCATGAGCTGAGAGGGACAAAAAACCAAAACATAGGAGTAATTTTGCAGACAGGCAGCTCTGCAGAAGCAATGCCTAGGGCTCCACCTGGAAAAATAAAATTCAGCTCCTACCTGCTCCCAGAGACCACCCTCCCCAACCCCACCCTGTGAAACAGCCTACGACAGCTTACCAGCTCCACGAGGAAAGCGGGGGCCACTCCCCCCGCCTTGTGGAAGGCCCATGGAAAGTTGAGCAGGCCAGCGCCCAGCGCAGACTTCAGAAGGATGAAGACGGCGCCCAGTGAGGACAGGCCAGGGCCAGAGGTCATGGGGACTTGCTTTTCTGAAAGGCCTCCGCCTCCTGGGGTCTGCCCCTCCATGGCTGGAAGCAGAGTGGGGAGGGGGGGTCGTCTCGAGGCCTCCAGCTAGGAGGGGTCCTTTCCTCACTGAGCCAGGGAATCCATCGCAACCACCCGGCCTCATATGCTTTCGGAGCCTCTGATCCCCTTTCCAGAGCCTTACACACCCACCTGCCTTGTAACACCTGGTCCTCATGCCTTCCCCTCAACAAATGTTTCCCCCCAACTTTTACCCCTGTTCATCAGCACTCCTGCCCTTCCACTCAACTCAAGGCCACCAAGGCTGCCCCCTCCCCTTTCTCTTCCAACCCCCAAACTTCTCCCTCTATCACCCATCCCCCTGCCTCCAGCACCCAGTCCTTACCACCAAGTCCAGTCTTCACGGAGACCAGCAGTCCTGGGCCATTGGGGATGGGCTTCAGGCTCACTCCAGAGGACCCAGAGGGGTGGGCAAATGAGTCAGGAATCGTGGGGGGCCCTAGAGAGCACCAGTGGGGATCACAACTCCGAACCTAGGAGGATAGGACCAGAGGTCAGGCCACCCGTCCCAAGAACTCGCAGCCTCTGAGGCTGCTGGTCTGAGCCGGGAGGAGGGAAGGCTTAAGACGCGCTGGGGCGGGGCTTTCCCTGAGCCCCGGGTTAGGGGAGCTGGCTGATCTCACCCACCACCGGGGCGGGGTGGGGCGGGGCTTTCCCTGAGCCCCGGGTCAGGGGAGCTGGCTGACCTCACCCAGCGACCTGGGCCGGGGCCCAACAACTCCTCCCAGGACCTCTCCAGGGCCCCTTCTGTTACCTGCTAGGGGTGCTGTGCCTGGCTGCCCAGCTACAGAAAGGGGTTTGTCTGCCCGTGTCGTGGGGGGCTGGAGATTCATGTAGGCAAAGGCCCAGGAGCTTCACTGGGTGGCTCCCCAGACTAATGAGTCCTCGAATCACCTGGAGGTGGGTTAAGAAGCCAGCGCCGAGCTGCCCATCCTGGATGGAGCCGAGATCCCACACTGCTCACCAGCTCTGGGGAGCTGCGTGGTGGGGGTCCTTAGACCACATTTTGAGTGGAGGCCACCTCTCCAACCTGATACAGTCAGCTTAGATACAAGCAGAATACTGGAAACAGTTCCAATCTGGAAAACATGGGCCCATGAAGGTCAGGTCTTGAATTCAGAGGTGAACTGAATTCAGAACTGAACCCGGACTCAAATCCCCTCAAGAGTGTGTTAAATCAGACCTTAGGGTCCCTCCATGGCACTGCTGAGTCGGGGGTCCGGAGGCCCTTCCTGGGAACTGTTGCTATAAGTTAAACCTCAAGTCCAAGTATCTGCGGAGACCAGCACCAAAGGCATGTCTTGTGTGGGCTTGAGCCCATGACGGTGCCGCCTTGCTGCAGCGGCGTCGCTTGGTCTGCTGTGTGGCAGGTGAGTCTGCAGGTGCCAGGGGATGGGAGCCAGAGCCGGCTGGCATCTGGACCCATAGAGCAGCGGCCCCCACGTGAGCAGACTCACCGGGACCCGGGCCTTGCAGGGCGTGCTGGACGGCTCCCGGAGTCCTCTCGCCCACCCCTAGGGCTGTCACCATGGTCTGTATGGAGCAGCGCTCCCCTGAGCGGGGTGGCTCGAAACGTGACCACTGACCAGTGCCAGAGCTGGGAATCAGCCATGAGTGTCCCCTCAAATCCAACACTGTCACATTGCCACCCCCTCGTCCCTGTCCGGATTCCAAAGGTGCCGAAATGGGAATGGATGAGTAAGGGCGAGGATGAATGGGAGAGTGGTGGGGGGAGGGGGAGAGGCTGGGGTGCGCAGTCCGTCCAGAAATCACATGGCTCAGCCCTCCCCCACCGCAACCCCAGGCAGTGAAGATCAAGGGCCCTCACAGCGGCCTGGCTTTGTACTTATTTAATCTGGGCTCCGGGCACTTCCCTGTCCTGCCTGGGTCCCTCATTAGCTGCCCATTAATGTGCATGACTTAGAAATTGGTCACTGGGTTGTGAAATTCCACTCAATGGGGAAAGCCTCTTAATTCTGAAGGGCTTTGATATGCCCTCTGCTGAATCCCAGGGCTTCGTGACCTTTCCTGGGGAGGAGAGGCGCCCCTGGGCCTGTCTGTGTGGGTGGGCGGCTCTGGTGGCACATGGGGCTCAGCCCAGCACCCCGCACACGGCCCCACATTGCCCCCCAGGGGAGCACCTAGCCAGGGACTTGCCCGGGTCCCTCCTTCCCATCCCCACAGGTACTGGTCACCTGGGAGGTTGCGAACTTCAGGGAGAAAGTGACTTCAGCTCATTTCCACTAACTTTTGCGCTCATACCCTTCAGAAAGTTCTGGAAGACAGATGGGTAGGTCTCAGGAACCTGAGGGCCTGGGGATGTGATCCACACCTCACAGAGGTCACCTGCAGAGTAGTGGGAACAGCCCCACCTATCCTGAGAACAGGGACACAGGAGAGGGCAGAGGGCAGAGAGACAAAGCTGACAGAAACAGAGGGTGGATTGCTGCACACTGGAGGTGAGGAGGGGGCGGCAGCCCTTCCTGGGAACTGTTGCTATAAGTTAAACCTCAAGTCCAAGTATCTGCGGAGACCAGCACCAAAGGCATGTCTTGTGTGGGCTTGAGCCCATGACGGTGCCGCCTTGCTGCAGCGGCGTCGCTTGGTCTGCTGTGTGGCAGGTGAGTCTGCAGGTGCCAGGGGATGGGAGCCAGAGCCGGCTGGCATCTGGACCCATAGAGCAGCGGCCCCCACGTGAGCAGACTCACCGGGACCCGGGCCTTGCAGGGCGTGCTGGACGGCTCCCGGAGTCCTCTCGCCCACCCCCTAGGGCTGTCACCATGGTCTGTATGGAGCAGCGCTCCCCTGAGCGGGGTGGCTCGAAACGTGACCACTGACCAGTGCCAGAGCTGGGAATCAGCCATGAGTGTCCCCTCAAATCCAACACTGTCACATTGCCACCCCCTCGTCCCTGTCCGGATTCCAAAGGTGCCGAAATGGGAATGGATGAGTAAGGGCGAGGATGAATGGGAGAGTGGTGGGGGGAGGGGGAGAGTCTGGGGTGCGCAGTCCGTCCAGAAATCACATGGCTCAGCCCTCCCCCACCGCAACCCCAGGCAGTGAAGATCAAGGGCCCTCACAGCGGCCTGGCTTTGTACTTATTTAATCTGGGCTCCGGGCACTTCCCTGTCCTGCCTGGGTCCCTCATTAGCTGCCCATTAATGTGCATGACTTAGAAATTGGTCACTGGGTTGTGAAATTCCACTCAATGGGGAAAGCCTCTTAATTCTGAAGGGCTTTGATATGCCCTCTGCTGAATCCCAGGGCTTCGTGACCTTTCCTGGGGAGGAGAGGCGCCCCTGGGCCTGTCTGTGTGGGTGGGCGGCTCTGGTGGCACATGGGGCTCAGCCCAGCACCCCGCACACGGCCCCACATTGCCCCCCAGGGGAGCACCTAGCCAGGGACTTGCCCGGGTCCCTCCTTCCCATCCCCACAGGTACTGGTCACCTGGGAGGTTGCGAACTTCAGGGAGAAAGTGACTTCAGCTCATTTCCACTAACTTTTGCGCTCATACCCTTCAGAAAGTTCTGGAAGACAGATGGGTAGGTCTCAGGAACCTGAGGGCCTGGGGATGTGATCCACACCTCACAGAGGTCACCTGCAGAGTGGTGGGAACAGCCCCACCTATCCTGAGAACAGGGACACAGGAGAGGGCAGAGGGCAGAGAGACAAAGCTGACAGAAACAGAGGGTGGATTGCTGCACACTGGAGGTGAGGAGGGGGCGGCTGGTCAAGGGGTGCGGCCGCCTCGAGAAGCTGGGACAGGCCAGGAAGCCAATTCTGCCCTGGAGCCCTCCTAGGGAAGCAGCTGCATTTTAGCTCCATGAAACTGATTTGGACTTACAACCTCCAGGACTGCAGGGAATAAACGTGCTGTCATTAAGTCAGTGCTTCCTGGTAACTCCTGGCAGCAGCAGCGGGAAATAGACACGCCCAGCACCACGAGTCCTGAGGCTTGGCACCTCTCAGGGCTGGAGGCCCGAGGTCCACCCCCTACCCCGGCTCTGGGCCTTGTCTAAGTAGCAGGTCAGAGACGGGGGGCTTCCAGGTGACACTCAGCCCAGAGCACGGGCCTCGCTGTCCCCTCCCGCTATGAAAGGGATGGACCCCTGACTTACAATCTGGAGGCCCGCTCTGGCTAAAGGAAAACTGCGCCTTGGCATTTGAAAGGGAGAAAGTATCTTCAAAGAGCCTTAATATTGACCTTCCTCCACCCACCACATCCATAGGAAGAGTCCCCAGGTGTCGGCAGCCAGACCTGAGGCTGAGTCACAGGGCGTGGGCAGGTGCCCAGCCCTCAGTTCAGTTCAGTCGCTCAGTCATGTCCAACTCTTTTCGACCCCATGGACTGCAGCAAGCCAGGCCTCCCTGTCCATCACCAACTCCCAGAGTTCACTCAAACTCATGTCCATCGAGTTGGTGATGCCATCCAACCATCTCATCCTCTGTCGTCCCCTTCTCCTGCCTTCAGTCTTTCCCAGCATCAGTCTTTTCCAATGAGTCAATTTTTCACATCAGGTGGTGGCCAAAGTATTGCCATTTCAGTTTCAGCATCAGTCCTTCCAATGAATATTCAGGACTGGTTTCTTTTAGGACTGACTGGGTTGATCTCCTTGCAGTCTAAGGGACTGTCAAGACTCTTCTCCAACAACACAGTTCAAAAGCATCAATTCTTTGGTGCTCAGCTTTCTTTATAGTCCAGCTCTCACATCCATACATGAAAGCTGGAAAAAAATTAGCTTTGACTAGATGGACCTTTGTTGGCAAAATAATGCCTCTGCTTTTTAATATGCTATCTAGGTTGGTCATAGTTTTTCTTCCAAGGAATAAGGGTCTTTTAATTTCATGGCTCCAGTCACCATCTGCAGTGATTTTGGAGCCTAAGAAAATGAAGTCTGTCACTGTCTGCATTGTTTCTGCATCTATTTGCTGTGAAGTGATGGGACCAGATGCCATGATCTTAGTTTTCTGAATGTTGAGTTTTAAGCCAATTTTTTCACTCTCCTCTTTCACTTGTATCAAGAGGCTCTTTTAGTTCTTCACTTTCTACTGTAAGGGTGGTGTCATCTGTGTATCTTAGGTTATTGATATTTCTCCCAACAATCTTGATTCCAGCTTATGCTTCATCCAGCCTGGCATTTTGCATGATGTACTCTGCATATAAGTTAAATGAGCAGGGTGACAATATACAGCCTTGACGTACTCCTTTCCCAATTTGGAACCAATCTGTTGGTCCATGTGGAACAGTTCTAATTGTTGCTTCTTGACCTGCATACAGATTTCTCAGGAGGCAGGTCAGGTGATCTGGTATTCCCATCTCTTAAAGAATTTTCCACAGTTTGTTGTGATCCACACAGTCAAAGGCTTTGGCGTAGTCAATAAAGCAGAAGCAGATGGTTTTCTCTCTCATTTTGATGATCCAACGGATGTTGATAATTTGATCTCTGGTTCTTCTGCCCTTTCTAAATCCAGCTTGAACATCTGAAGCCTGGCTTGGAGAATTTTGAGCATTACTTTGCTAGTGTGTGAGATGAGTGCAATTGTGAGGTAGTTTGAACATCCTTTGGCATTGCTTTTCTTCGGGACTGGAATAAAAACTGACCTTTTCCAGTCCTGTGGCCACTGATAAGTTTTCCAAATTTGTTGGCATATTGGGTGCAGCACTTTAACAGCATCATGTTTTAGGATTTGAAATAGTTCAACTGGAATTCCATCACCTCCACTAGCTTTGTTCATAGTGATGCTTTCTAAGGCCCACTTGACTGTCCATTCCAGGATGTCTGGCTCTAGGTGAGTGATTATACCACCGTGGTCAGACATGGACACATGTCTGTGTCCCTGTTTACCTTAGGGAGCCTTTAAAGCAGATTTCTAGGCTCTTCCCAAGGAGCATATGATTCAGTAAGTCTAGAGCAAGGCGCAGGGATCTCTGCATGCACTGTCCTCATGTTATCAGCAAATTAAACCAACATCCTATTATAGTAACATCCTCTTAATGGCACAACCCATCAGGGGAAAAAAAATTGAGTTTTTTCCTCTGGAAACTTCTTCTTACTCTACATGTGACAGTCCTTAACTCACTTCATCTTGGAGTACCATGATGAAGAGGCACCCCAAGTATTACCAGCAAGCAGGCAGCCTTCCCACCATCAGAAGCAATCTGGCACTGGGGGTTCAGAGCTCAGGCCTAGGCCAGATCTGGTTTGGAAGTCTGGCCCTCCTCAGCTGAGAAATGGTGGTTGGGGTATCACAGGATGACTGAGACTACCTCCCCGGCCCAGGCCCCTTAATGAATGCGAAACATCCCCAAGGCTAGACCAGCGGTGCGCTCAGCAGAGGCTGCACCATTGTTCCAGGTGGGCTCACTGAGCACAGCCTTGTTCTGGTGGGAGGTCCTCAGGGTCCTTGGGGCCAGGCACCAGAGGCTAGATGTGTGCAGGGAAGACCCCAGACCGGTGTGCCAACACAGGGAAGAGCTGAGGGTGGGAAGACTAAGCAGCAGGGCTAAGGAAACCCTACTCACCCCACTTCTGGTCCCTCTCCACACAGTCAGGATACTGCCTGGCTGGGTGAGCATGGTTAGGGACCAGCCCTGAGGCCAACCTCTATGCTCAGCCCCTGGGAGACCCCAGGACCCTCGAGGACTCCCAGGCCTATCTATAGTTGTGCTGGAGCAGCTGCTCCTGCTTTTGGAGCCATTCCCTAGAACAATGAGAGTCCACTCCAGGCAAACATGGGACTCTTCGAAGCAGTGAGTAGGCCTCGGGCACATGTGTCAACAGGAAGAGACCCACCGTTAGCCAGAGGACATAACTGAGCGCTGCCTCGCATCAGGCCCAGGGCTGGATGACATCAGAGAAGGCCCACTGGCTGCAAGTGGCCAGTCTGAGTCTTCAGCCAGGGCCCTGGCACGTTCCTCCCAGGTGGGCCTTGTGTCCCACACCCCCGACATGTCTCCCCCTAGGACAGGGAGGCACACAACAGATGCCATCGAGTGGTCCTACAGAGACTCTCTCCCCAACATCTGTGCACACTCATCCTGCTGAAGCCCCCTCTCAAGCTCCGTTCTCCAGGCTCCTTTGCCTGGAACGTCCACATTCCCAGGGTCGGGAGGAACTGGGGCAATGAGAGAGCTCTGCAAGGCCCTCAGCAATGCCTCTAAGTCTTCAAAGCAACAGCAGCCACACAACATGGTTCAAAGCTGCCAGGTTACCACCATGACCTGCCACGGGTGACACATGGCAGGGAGAGTTGGGCGTTGGTGGTTCCTCTCTTGTCCGGGGTCCCTCTCTCCCCAGACCTCATCTGCGACCTGACTCCACGTGGCCTCTGCCCTTTCCCTTCTGTCTGTCCTCACCTGTCATCTGAAATCTGATGTCTGGGCCAGCTGAAGAACAGAAAACAGACTATACAGGCAGCGGTTAAAAATTAACAGGCTGCCCTGGATGAGGTGATGGTTTCTTAGAAACCGACCCTGACATCAAAACGAAAAACTCAGGCCCGAAAGGATACCATTTGGAAAGTAAAAAGATAATTGACAGAATGAGAGAAACTATTTTCAAGTCATGTATCTCATAAGGGACTTGCACCTGAAATATATAAAGAACTCTTACAAGTCAACAATAAAGACAACTCAAAAAATGAAACTGAATGGACATTTCTCCAAAGACAGAAAAATGGCCAATGAACACATGAAAAAATGCTCAACCACACTAATCTTTAGGGAAATGCAAATCAAACCACAGTGAGACATCAGTTCACATTCCCTGGGGTGCAACTGTCAAAAAGATGGGTAACAGCACATGTTGGAGAGAAGGCAAAGCTGTGACCCTCATCCACTGCTGGCAGGACTACTGATAGAACAATGAAGCTTTGGAAAGAGAGCTTAGTAGTTCCTCAAAAAATGAAGCATAAAGCTACAGGATTTTACTCTTAGGTGTCATCCCAACAGAAATGGAAACTTATGTCCACAACAAAAATGGTACCCGCATGGTCAAAGCAAGACTATTCACAACAGATAAAAAGTGGAAGCAGCTCAGAGGTCCATCAAGTGAGGATAAACAAACCAAGACCTGTCCACATGACAGTGTTACTGAGGTCTAGAAAGGAGTGAAGTACTGAGCCAGCCATGACACGGTCAAACCACTAAAACACACTCTGCGGAAGCAGCTAGTCCCCAAAGGCCGTGTATTACACGATGCTGTTTACATGCAACGTTCAGAACAGGCGAATTCAGACAGCACATCAGAGTCAGCCTGGGCTGTAGGGGAGGGGACAGAGGCTGACTTGCTACTGTGTACAAGGTTTTTTTTGGAGGTGATGAAAATGTTCTGGAATTACAGCAATGATGGTACACAAACTTGTGAATATACTAAAACCCACAGAACTGTACACTTTTAAACAGAGAATTTTGTAGTACTGAATTGTATCTCAAGAAAAATTCGATAGGCTGATTCAGAACCCATTCCAGGTTGTCATTAGGAGAAAGGGACAAGTGGGCAAGGGACCACTTACACATCACTTCTTAGCTTCATGCAACTTAGCTTAGCTTCAGACCAACTCTGCAACCCCATAGACTGCAGCCCGCCAGGCCCCTCTGTGTATGGGACTGCCCAGGCAAGAAGATTGGAGTGGGTTGCCATTCCCTCCCTCCATGGGATCTTCCCAACCCAGGGATCAAACCCATGTCTCCTGCATTGGCAGGCAGATGCTTTACCACTGAGCCACGTGGGAAGCCCCTTAGCTTCATACAGGTAATGCATATTTATTGAAAATTTTCCTCACCGACAATGGTGAAATCAAGACCCAAATTACAAAACATGATGGCAGCTGATACTTATAAAAATAAAGCAAAGGGCTATGTTTCACAGATTTGTGCAAGTTTCTTTCAAATCTCAGTCTATCCTTTCATTAAAAAGGAGATCGCAGCATCTGTGTTAGTCCTCATGATGAAATAGTAAAAAACTGCATTCCATTGACAAAAAAAATAGCTTTGCTTCCAAACAGCACAAGTCTTTAAAGTGACTTTTCCCCAACAATAAATATAGAAAATAGCCTTTATGGAGCACGTCTTGCTTGGTCAGAGCTGCTTCCTCCCTGACAGCCTTTAGACGTCGTCTCAGTCTTTGGTGCATGGGCATCTGGCGAGGTCTGACTCCGGGCTGCCCTTTGGGGCCCTCCAGTGGCCCCAGCCCCGTGCAGCACAGGCTCTCAGCTACTGCAAACGCCCAACTGAAGGCTTGAGCCCTTTCGAGCCGGGGCCCCTGAGACCCCATGGCTCCACCCGCCCCATGGCTGCCCACGAAGGTGCTTGCCAGCTCTCAGGGCCGGCTGGGTGGACATCACACTGAGGGGGCCTTTGGCAGGTGAGCCTGCTGCACGAGCTGGGGGCGCTTCACCCTGGGCTTCCTCCGCTTCGGCCTGCTCTGGCCTTGTTGATCTGCACCACGAAGAAGGCCAAGACCACCATGGCTCCCAGGAAGGCGAAAACGGGGATGGTCTGGCCCACCTCCTGGTTGTAGCGGCCGGGCATGATCCCTGCACGACAGTGGGAAGATGGTCAGTCTGACAGCTGCAACCAGCTGGGCTTGTAGTGACCCAGAGAAAGGAGGAGAGAAAAGTGCAGACCAGCAGGGAGGTGAGGACAGCTGGCCTCACTGCTGGGAAGGCCTCCAACAGGTTAGACTTGTGGTGGGCACCTGAGCGTGGCCGCTGGTGGACCCTGGGGTTTGTGCTGCTGTCAGCTCTGTAACTGGACAACGCCAGGGTTCCAGAACACAGGGCTGGACCGCATGGGACAGGGTAACCCTTCCTGATCCCTGGAGTTTTTCTGGGCAATTCCTAGAACCAGGAGAAATGCCCCCAGGATGCTATAAAGTCATGTAAGAGCATAGGGATTTCCAGAGCAGAAGAGAGGCCCACACTCTGCCAGAATGACCTGATCCCATCATC
This sequence comes from Madoqua kirkii, assembly GCA_006408675.1. Taxonomy (NCBI): domain Eukaryota; kingdom Metazoa; phylum Chordata; class Mammalia; order Artiodactyla; family Bovidae; genus Madoqua; species Madoqua kirkii. The sequence goes on from SJYC01133078.1 coordinate 91,392, forward strand.
CCAGATAAAGGACTGCCTGCCCCCGACAGCCTAGCCAGGCCAAAGCCATATCAGGGTTGGGGGCGAGGGAGGGACATCTGATGTCACTTGGGGGAAGGGACACCCCCAAAATTAACTGGGCATCCCAGGTTAGGGAAGTCCCATCCCAGGTGGGCTGGGGCAGAGACTCGGTGGAGATGTCTGGGTTGAGGGTTCAGAGCCAGGCTGTGACAGACGAACATCATAAAATAACTTCAGATTTGAAAATTCAGACAGGATTTTCTAAAAGGCCACAGCATATTGATCCTTTAGGTCTGCTCTGGCCTTGTGATCTGTACCAGAAAGAAAGCCTGGACCACTGCTGCGCCCCGGAAGGCAAAGACAGGAACAGCCTGGCCCACCTCCTGGGCAAACGGGAGAGGCTCTTTTGAATAAACCATAGAATGACTCAGCCTCACAATAAAGCACCTAGAACTGACCTCCAGGAATGTCCCAGGCTCCACTCTCTCCAGGAGACAGGGCCTCACTTGAGGGCGATTTGATCGGAAGTTGGGCAATACCACTTTGTCCAGGTCAATGGAGAGCAACTTCTGGTGTTTCCAAAGGTTACTTCAGGAAAACAAATTCAAACAAAATAAACATAAGCAACTGTACTGGCCCCAGGCAACTGAGCCAATTCCTAAGAACAGAAAGTGATTTAAACAAAACGTGAACTGATGTCCCATCTATGTCTATCTAAACACAACTGCGGACAAATGAGGGGCACTTCCAGGCCCCCAGACGAGGAGGTCAGATTGAGACCTTATGCATGAGATGCTTCTCGAGGGTTAACACCACCAATACGAGATTGTCTTGGCTTCAACCAGGAACACGATCCAGCAGAAAATGAGGCAACTACATATGACCTCTGAAGGAGCTGGTGGACAGCAGCAGTGGACACAGCCCAGCTGCAAGGAGCAGTCTCTGCCATGGGACAGCAGAGCCGTGGGCACCTACTGTGATGTGGCAGAGGGGGCAGACATGGCACTGGGAGTCAGCTGTCATCTTGGTCCTCAAGGACACCACTGGCAGGAGGGAGAACAAGGCAGACACACAAGTAACCGAGCAGTGGACAGAAACGCGGGAACAGAGGAGTGAGCATGGGCCTTGCATGAGGGCTCAGGATGATGAAGGGAACGCATGTGCTTTGCAAAATGCCTGGACTCGTTTCGACTGCATCGTTACTCAGTACTAACTCTGCGATCGGAAGCACATGTAACGGAGGAAGAGAGGCTGGTACACGGCCAAGAGCAGCGTGGGAAGACACAGAGATGAGAGCAAAGAGTGCAGACGGAAAATCTGAAGACCATTCTGGCTAAAACAAGGGAAGAAAATAAAATATGCTTGCAATTATGAATTCCCCATTCTGCTTCTTATTCATGTGGACCTTGCTGGCCCATCTCTTACTCTGGCCAAGTGAGAGCAGAGAGCCGAGTTCTAGCAGCACTCAAGAGGCAGGTCAGTGGGCAACCGGGAGACGCCAGCTCCGTAAAGAGGCTTTCTGATAAGCTGCTATCGAGCACGTCCAGCTGGGCAACTGCTTGGACTATAACCTGCTCTGTTTTATATGATTTCACTTTGCTTTTCAGTTTAATCAGCCTGGAAATTAAACTGACAATGCTAAGTTACGGAATCAATGCATTTAAGCGTTATAACCCTACAGGTGAATATACATGGGAGTGTCTTTTAATGCTCACAGCGCTCTCCTGTTCTGGAATTTGATTACCCCCCAGTGACCCTTTCTCGTTGAGCAGTCGGGGTGACAGAGTTCCACACCATCATTTGAGAATTCCACAATGTCCTGATGGGAGGACAGGTTAGCCTCACGCGGGGCTCCTCGTAGGTCTGCCCTACAGTCACTCGTAGTATGGACGGCAACGCCCGGGAACACCACCGGGAAGTGCATCCCAGTTTTAAGGTCGGAGTGAACACCTGCACTCAGCACTAGGCTGACAGACCCTGACCTTTCCAGGGCTGACCGGGGCACTCTGACACTGTTTTGTATCTCCTCAGAGATTCAGAATCTAGACCCAGATCTAGGTTGCCGAGGACGGAGAACAATTGCCAGCAAGAAGTGAGATAAAAGTGGGGTCTGGTGGGTGTTTTAGGAAGAAGGAATTCCAGAGCGACAGTGAAAATAAAACTCTAGGGGCTGCACAGCAGCAGCACCCTGATGGGCCAGGCTGGTACGTGACGGGCTGTCTGATGGACACACAGATATAGGACACTGTCACCTGTTCTCAGAGCCCTGAGCAATACCATGGAGAAGAAGTGGGTTTCAGAAACCTTTGCCAACAGCGACTGTCCACTGAGTGTGAACTGCTGACAACAGCTGGAATTAAAGTCTGGTTTGAATGTTTGGATAATGATAGGTTATAAATAAATGAGATATAAAAATGGAATCTTATCAGAAAATTTTAAATGATGGCATGTTAACTGGAATGGAAAAGTACTCAGTAATTAAAGTTTCAGGAAGAAACTGCTGACGAGGAGACGACGTGATGAATCTCCAATGCCATTTTCTACTGAGCATGTGCTCAAGATGACATGGTGAGGGAGAGGTGCACTCAGGGCTTCTGTTCATGAAGACAGTCAAGCACAGGATTCTGGGCCTTCTGCAGGCATCTCCCTCCTCATGGTTCACCGTGTAGACGGCAGTCCCCATGCCCTGCCACACACACCCCAACACTATACATGCTGAGACCCAAGCAAAGTGGGCTGCTGGTAGGGGAGAGAAGGCAGGAGACCCTAGAGGGGAAATGGCTGCATGTGTGGGGTGTGCTGCCCGTGAGGGAGACAGTAGCTGGCAGCTGCTCAGAGGAGGAGGAGCCGTGGGGGGCCTGGGGTCTCCCACAGCCATGCCCAGAATATGGGGCCCTGCGTCACTATACTAGGACTGGAATCCTCCTCGCCACAGCAGAATCTCCTGCTGGGGCCAGAGATGCCAAAGAGAGAAACGACCCAGAGAAAACAGGAACCAGTGGACTGAGTTGGCTCTTCTGCCTGAACAGAAAAACAGCACAGGTCACTCAATTTTGGCTTCTAAAAGGAACTGACACAAACAAAGAGCTCGAGCTTGATAGTCAGATGGAGAAGCAGGCAGATCAGTGTCTGGGCCTGTCACAATCTGAGGTCACTTTACCAGGGACAACACCCAGCATGGGGTGAGGGCATAAACGTGACTCCAGGTTGCCCCAGTGGGACACAGGAAGACCCCATCTGTGTTCCAGAATTAACACCGCACACAGGCACACTCAACTCCCAAATCTCCAGCTTAAGGAGTCACAGCAACCCTTCCAGGGACATGACTGTCAGATCACAGCTTTTCAAGCAAAAACCAAGCAAACTTCACCAGAAGGCTAATTACCAGAGCTCTTTTTATGCATAATACCACTAGGGTGCGTGATTCTAAAGGTCAATACGGGGGCTAATTTAAAAACCATCACAAATGACAAGCTAGATTTGATTATTTGATAATGATGTCAGTAAAATTCCATTCTCTTCTATTAAAAAAGAAGCAATGAATCATTAATCCAGCAGAAGTGGAAAAGCACAGGAGACACCAACCTGGGAGCCGTCTCGTTTAAAGGCTGTGGTTTGGCCCACGACAGGTGTGGACAGGCTGGCAGTGCACGTGGCTCAGGGCCTCCGAGCCGGGCCTCCAGGACCTTGGAGTACCGGTGCAGGTGGTTCCCTGGGCAGCACCCACCAACAGGCATCATTGTCAGGAGGCAAGGGAAAAAGAGACTTCGTTAGTTGTTGCTCCTCTCAAGTGGCCACACTGCACACACAGCAGCAGCCGGGCCCCTCACGCCCGTAATGCTGGTAGGGGAGAGAAGGCAGGAGACCCTAGAGGGGAAATGGCTGCATGTGTGGGGTGTGCTGCCCGTGAGGGAGACAGTAGCTGGCAGCTGCTCAGAGGAGGAGGAGCCGTGGGGGGCCTGGGGTCTCCCACAGCCATGCCCAGAATATGGGGCCCTGCGTCACTATACTAGGACTGGAATCCTCCTCGCCACAGCAGAATCTCCTGCTGGGGCCAGAGATGCCAAAGAGAGAAACGACCCAGAGAAAACAGGAACCAGTGGACTGAGTTGGCTCTTCTGCCTGAACAGAGAAACAGCACAGGTCACTCAATTTTGGCTTCTAAAAGGAACTGACACAAACAAAGAGCTCGAGCTTGATAGTCAGATGGAGAAGCAGGCAGATCAGTGTCTGGGCCTGTCACAATCTGAGGTCACTTTACCAGGGACAACACCCAGCATGGGGTGAGGGCATAAACGTGACTCCAGGTTGCCCCAGTGGGACACAGGAAGACCCCATCTGTGTTCCAGAATTAACACCGCACACAGGCACACTCAACTCCCAAATCTCCAGCTTAAGGAGTCACAGCAACCCTTCCAGGGACATGACTGTCAGATCACAGCTTTTCAAGCAAAAACCAAGCAAACTTCACCAGAAGGCTAATTACCAGAGCTCTTTTTATGCATAATACCACTAGGGTGCGTGATTCTAAAGGTCAATACGGGGGCTAATTTAAAAACCATCACAAATGACAAGCTAGATTTGATTATTTGATAATGATGTCAGTAAAATTCCATTCTCTTCTATTAAAAAGAAGCAATGAATCATTAATCCAGCAGAAGTGGAAAAGCACAGGAGACACCAACCTGGGAGCCGTCTCGTTTAAAGGCTGTGGTTTGGCCCACGACAGGTGTGGACAGGCTGGCAGTGCACGTGGCTCAGGGCCTCCGAGCCGGGCCTCCAGGACCTTGGAGTACCGGTGCAGGTGGTTCCCTGGGCAGCACCCACCAACAGGCATCATTGTCAGGAGGCAAGGGAAAAAGAGACTTCGTTAGTTGTTGCTCCTCTCAAGTGGCCACACTGCACACACAGCAGCAGCCGGGCCCCTCACGCCCGTAGTCACACATACGTGCCTGCACTCAAGGAGTCTAACCTGTAGATACGCTTCATGGAAACGGCATCTCTTCAAATATTTAATGCTCAGACCAAAAAGAAAATCTCCATTTTCAAAATTCCAAATTCCTTTTATTTCTCAGATCCATGCTGCCCCTTACTGTAGCCACTGTCCACACATGGCTACTGAGCCACTGAGAGGCTGGGTGCCACACATTTAAATAATATTCTGGGGACTGGGGCTGTACAGTTTTATCACAAGGAACTTCCCGTTTCTTTTTACTCCTTAAATGAGGCCAGTGGGAAAGTCAGAACTACACCAACTTACACCATGTGTCCAAGGACAGTCTGGGAGGCGGGGCTCAGGCTATGAGGGCTCGCAGACCGGGCTCCACTGAGTGGCCCGCCACTGGGGGACCTGGGCCCATCTCTTCACGGACTTGGAAGAAGTATCTGCTTCCCAGGTTCTAAGAGTACCCAGAGAGTAGTCCCTGTGAAACCACCCTGGCCCAGCGCCTGGTACCTAGTGACTGCGCAGACCTGCTGACCACTCCTCCCCAGAGCCGCGAAGCCATGTCGTTTCAAGTGAGTCTGCACTCCAGAACCCCCACCTCCATGGCCGCTCACCTTCCATCCTCTCCGGGGCTGCCGAGCCTGCTCCGCTAGGGGGGCGCTGCCGAGCCCCCGAGTGGCTGAGGCTGGGGGGCGTCACCCCATAGACGTGAACTGCAGGAGTGCATCCAGGAGCCAGAAGCAGTCTGCAGGGTAAACAACACACTGCTTAGGAAGTCAACAGTTTAAAGCAGCCCCTACAGAAAAACTAAAATGAGCCCCGAACAAGTGGGAAATGGGGCGGGAAAAGATCAGGTCCCAGCATGGTCCTGCGTGAGACGCTCGTGTCGTCTTGGCCATCGGCTGCCCACAGGGCTTCCTTTCAAGGCCCCAGGCTCAGCCAGGCTGGCCCACAGGCTCAGGGCTGCATGTGCTGCCCAGGCACCCCCCGGCTCTGACGAGGATGGGTGGGGCCCCTACAGGGACAGCAGGGCCACATGGCAGCACAGGAAAAAGCGCTGCTTGAGAACGGGGGACCTGCTGAGGAGGGCAGAGTGAGGAGCTGACCCCGGCCAGCGCCCGCAGTCTGTCTGGAGGAGGGGAGAGCCTAGATCTCAGGTGAGAGCAGAGCCAGGACCACCATGTGCGTCTGGAGAGATGGGCTCAAGGTCAGTGCAAGCTCAGTCCAGCAGTCTAGTGGTCTGGGCTGCCCTGAGTTGGTGGCCCCAGCCACAGAGTAGGAAAACAGTTCTCCTGGGGACATCACCGCGAGTCCTGTGCCAGGCTGTGCTCAACACCACCCTCGTGGGGCCAAGTGGATGGACTTTCCTCTCAGGAGACCAAGGAGCTGCACTGGCTAAACCTGGATCACTGCCCCTACCAGCTTCTCTCCACAGCTGCCACGTCCCCCGAAACCAGCACAGACAGGAGGCGGCTCACAGAAAGGAGGGGATGGCAGGAAGCGCCTGTCCCCCAACAGAGCTCGAGCCAAGTGCTCACGGCCCTGAAAGCTCCTCCAGGTAGCCACAGGGAGTGTGGGACAGGACAGGGGCCCAACCACTGACAGGGCCAATAAAGACACTTCCCAAGACCTCAGGTCTCCAACGACAGTCTCTACTGAAATAAAACATTAATCTTTCAACTACAACTTTAACCTTCACTTTCGATTTTTATTAAAAAAAAAAAAAAAGAACAATATTCTAATGCTTTACATGAAATGCTAGGAATGCAGTTACTTAACCTTCACATCACAGAGAGGGCACAGGGAGAGAGAGAGGGGGAGAGGTGCAGCCCAGGTAGGCGGCCAGTTATGCTCAAGCCACCTTGCCCCCTCCTATGAAGCCTGGTCACCACCTGCCCGTGAGGACATGCCTCCCCCCGGCCCCCTGCCCCCGAAGACGAGGTTCCGGTTCTCGTCTTGTCGTCTACCCCCAGCAGAGACGGAACACTCGCACCCATCCACCTCTCCTTTACATAGCAAGAGAAAGACAAGTCTGTGTCCAAGCTCATACTTCAAATGTGAAGGACTCCTCAAGAGATGCTGGAAAAGAGGGATGCTAAAGAGAGGTTCTAAGGACTCGGTGCCCCCTCTCTGCCACCCCCTCACACCCAACAATGATACGACACACCCCTCACAACAGCCAAAACTCTCAGGTCTGGCATGAGGGCCAAGTGCTGGGCCCACACGAAAGGGGTGGTCAGATGCGAGAGGGGACCTGCAGAGTAGTGCCAGGGACACAGATGCCAGAGAGGGAGTCAGGGAGGGCAGAGACAGGTAAACGGCCTCCCACCCACACATGGTAGGTCTGCCATCTGCCAGCCTCTTTGGAAGGCCACAAAGTTTTGTTTTGCTTAGTAAACGCGTCTGGCCCAAAATACCTATCGAAACATCCTGAGCTTCCTCTACCTGTTCACCAGCACCTCATGGGGGCCTGTTCGGGGACCAGGACAGAAAGTGGGAACGTCATGGCCACCGAGCCGACCCGCTCAGCAGCACCATGGCTCACCCTTCTGCCGGTGACTGTCATCCAAGCAGTTGGAGTCTCCATACAGCACGACACGGCCGCCACCCTCAGCTGGGAGCTGGTACAGCCCCAAAATGGGGACGTTTTCAACCACCACCGTTTCCTGCTTCAAGACCTCTAGTCCTGAAACAACACAACAAAACAGGAGTGAGAATTCCCGCAAGGAAATGAAGACTTCCCA